>JAEIFU010002506.1:0-42775 GCA_018904235.1 Lordiphosa stackelbergi
ATTTTTAGCGCGTCACTATTCGTTGTATAAGAACTCAGACACGACAATGCCAGCACGACAATGCCAGCTGAGTTCTTAATGCAACTGGTTGCGCAAAAAATTTCCTTCAACAGCCGAGTCGGTAAGGAGGATGCAAAAAAGCTTTATTGGAACGAGAAGATTGTGGTTCGAGTCCCAGGAGAGCCAGAGATGTTTTTTTTTTATATTTTTTTTGTTAACAAAATAAATAAAGCTTTACGGAAAACCGTAGGACGGTTGATAAATTGCGAGATGACAAATCTTGTTTTTAAGATTTTTCATCTCATTTCAAGGTTTTTCCAATATTGTTATTACAAAATTGAAAGATTCTCGAAAAGAGATTTTCAATCTAGATTTTAGATTGAATTTTTTTTTCTCAGTGTATCAGATCCTGCTCTCAAACAAAATAGGAAATTGTTTTTTAGACACTTGGTCAAAATATATTCAAAAATTTGTTGCGGATAGCAGCAGATACAGTCTCGGTGATGATATTTGTGGGGCAATGCGTGAATTTTGTGTAATTTTTTGTAATTGTCGCGACATAATGTATATGCACTGCCCGACAGCACTCTCCCCCAATTCGCCAAACCAACTTTTTCTGAAGTATTCTGGCCCGCTTCTTCTTCTTCTTCCTCCTTCTTTCAAACTTCCTCCGAAGAAATTAAGATCGCTATCCACATACCGGGGAAATTCAGTTCCAGAATCAAGTCAGATTTATTCTTACAATACAAGCGATGCATCTGACGATGATGACTAATTAGAGGACATCGATTAGGCTTATGATATGTTAAAATTATAATAAAGAATGTAAGAAACATAATGAATTTTCGTTGTCATCATAATAATCAGACAGCGGATTTGCATATTTTAAAACAGATTTTAATCCTAGCAATTTTTTAAACAAATTTGTTGTCACATTTTGGGTACTCTTTTTTGACCTACTGTTTTAAAATATGCAAAATCCGCTGTCATACAATAATGATCAATTACTATATATTTCAATTCTCTTCTTTACAAATCGTGAAATCAATTTTCTTTCCACTTTCTCTTCTCTATTGGGTTGCCCAAAAAGTAATTGCGGATTTTTCATATAGTCGGCGTTTATAATTTTTAACTGCTTGTGACTCTGTAATTGCATTCTTTCTTTTGTCAGTTATTAGCTGTCACTATTAGCTTGCTTTAGAAAAAAAGTGCGCGTAATTTTGTTTACATTTGTTTGATTGGCGCCCTTTTTAATATGGAGTCCACAAAAGAGCATTTTCGTCATATTTTACTTTATTATTTCCGTAAAGGAAAAAGCGCAGAGAGAGTTGCTAAAAGTTACGTGATGTGTATGGTGATAAAGCCTTAAAGAAAGACAGTGTCAAAATTGGTTTCGCAAATTCCGTTCTGGAGATTTTTCACTTAAAGATGAGCCACGTTCAGGTCGGCCAAATGAAGTTGATGATGACCAAATCAAAGCATTAATCGAGTTGGATCGTCATGTAACTGAGCGTGAGATAAGGAGAAGTTAAATATACCAAAATCAACCGTTCATTATCACATACAAAGTCTTGGACTGGTGAAAAGCTTGATATTTGGGTACCACATGAATTGAAAGAAATTCATTTAACAAACCGAATCAACGTTTGTGATATGCATCTTAAACGCAATGAATTCGATCCATTTTTAAAGCGAATCATAACTGGAGATGAAAAATGGATTGTTTACAATAACGTTAATCGAAAACGATCATGGTCCAAGCATGGTGAACCAGCTCAAACCACTTCAAAGGCTGATATCCACCAAAAGAAGGTTATGCTGTCTGTTTGGTGGGATTGGAAGGGTGTGGTATATCTTGAGCTGCTTCCAAGGAACCAAACGATTAATTCGGATGTTTACTGTCAACAACTGGACAAATTGAATGCAGCCATCAACGAGAAACGGCCAGAATTGATCAATCGTAAAGGTGTCATTTTCCATCATGACAACGCCAGACCACACACATCTTTGATGACCCGGCAAAAACTGGGACAGCTTGGCTGGGAAGTTTTGGTGCATCCCCCCTATACCCCTCCCCTTTGCACCATCCGACCATCAATTTTTTCGATCTTTGCAGAACTCCGTAAATGGTAAACTGTGTTTTTTGCAGATAAAGGCCAGAAGTTCTATGAGCGTGGGATCACAAAATTTACGGGAAGATGGCAAAAGGTTATCGAACAAAATGGAAATTATATATTTGATTAAAGTTCATTCTAAGTTTGATAAAAATGCATTTATTTTCTTTTTAAAAAGCCCCAACTTTTTTTTTGCCCCACCCTTTATTTACTCCCAACCTTACACCCCCTATTCACAATCGTTTGTGAAGAAATTGTTCTCCACATTGAATCCGCCATTATGTTTTTCTAAATTTTTACTTCGAATTCGTAATCAGAGACTCCGAAAACCCCCGAGTACAGCCTTTCAGCCAAATCAATTAAGTTTTCGCCTTTTGGCTAGCTTTTTGGGACTTGGGACCACTGTGCGCCGGTGTTTAAAGCTTAAAGCCGATAGTTCCTATGGCAGCTATAAGATATATTCATCCGACTTTGCATGTCGGTCTAGAGATTTACAAGGGGAATTTCAGAAGTCGGTTAAATTGTGGGTCCCTATCGAAAATTTACACTGAAATTTCCCTGTAAATACCGCTGTATGCACTTTGTTGAGCACTTTTGTGATTCTATTTAAACTCTTTGGTATTTTGATATACCGGAGAATCTAGAACTCACAAGACTGAGTAACTGGCATACAAGTGAATGTCAATTGATTTTGAGCCGAAAATTTGCCAGGTGGACCTACGACACACACTGCACATTGAAATTTTTCCCTGCCATTTATTTGTATCTTTGGGATTTTTGTCTTTGGTTATACGTTCTAGGTATATGTCTAAATTATGTCCTTTTAATCTTTTCATCCTAATTGGATTTAATACAGTGACATTGATTCAAGAACAAGTGGGCCCTAACCAAAAATCTTTGGAAACTTATTTTATTTATTCACTTTATGTTTCAAGAATTAAATGAAGAATATTGTGTATGTAAGTAGGAATATTCTTATTTTAAGAGTAAGTCGTAATATAAGAGTTTTTCTATACGGTGCTCTATTTCAAATTATATTTTTTAATTATAGTTTTAAATTAAGAAATTTGGGACTAAAAAATATCGTACTTGATATGTATATTTTGAACGCGAATCAAGTATTTTCATACTATTAAATTAGTATGTGGTTGGTTCAAGTTACGTTCACGCTACTGTAAAGAAATTTCATACAATCGTGACGTTTAGTACCTTCTTCCCTTCTCAGCCCCCCTTATGCTGCCTGGGTCATATGCTAACTAGGCACTTAGAAAGCCATACAAACGATTAGCAAATAAAATAGAAATTGAAAATGAAAAAGAAAAAGAACGCACTGTAAGAAGGAACTCAACTGTGTGGATGTGAATGTGGCTGTCATTAATTAAACCACAAATGGGCAAATGGTCGACAGCTCTGCGCTATCGCTACGTCTTGTGCCTGCTGTCAGCCATAAAATGTCACGCGCCTACTGCCGCCTCCACCACCCTCTTTAGCGGCTACATAATATTTTCTTCTTTATTTTCCAAAACTTTATGACTGGCTAGTTCTTTGTGTAGAAAATATATTTCCGTAGCAATTTGTTTAGCTTTTTAACGCTTAATCAAAATTTAAAGTGAATTTTTTCATGCCCTCAAATTGAGAGCAGTATTTTAGTTTTTTTTATGATCAGCTAATGAATTTTATTTCTATTTTACATTAAATTGAAAGCAGAAGGCAGATCTTTTTTAATTTCGTATCTGCGTATCTAGTTTTGAGGGTTGCGCCTGCGTCATGAGCAAAAAGTCTGCCAGGCACGTGGCTTATTAGAACAGGGTTGCTGGGTTAGCTTTTCAATTGGTTTAATCAACTTGCTGCGCAGTTTTAACAGCTGCATGCAAGGCTTTTGTTTAGGGTGGGTGAGTTCCATCATGAAGGGTGTGCCGTAAGGGAGAGAAAAATGTGAGGGCTAGGTTTGTCATGGGCTAAGAATTTTATTTTTGTGGTACGTTAAGCTAGATTCTTGTGCTACACAAGCCTATCTACTGAAGTATAAAGATTCTTATCAAAACAAGGTTTGTCCTGAAACATTTACTTGAATAAAAAGTTTTATTTAAGTTCGCGTTCGTTACGGTACAGTCATTTTTTCAATGAAGGCCAGGCTAACTTCTACTGTGTGAACTGTATTCTCACTCTGGGTTATATAGTCGAGGGAAGTGAGGATAAGTAACTGAAGGCAGAGCAAGCACTCATAAGTTAACAAAAATTGGAATTTATTGTTGATTCAAGAAATATACATTCTTACTGTACTTCTGACATCAAACATTTTTAATTAAAAGCATGAACTATTTTTCTCTGTATCGGAGGTGTCAACCCAAAACCAATTTTCGGTGTCCCAGAAATCTCTTTCGTTGTAAATTGTTAATGTAAAATGGGTTATACAGCCCCAAAGGGCCAAGCCAAGCTTCTCTCAATCTCTTGAAACATGATGCTTAGTTTAAAAGCTTTTTTTCAAATCACAAGCTCTCTCAATGGTATACAAATCAGCAAAGGCACTCTTTCGAAAGAAGAATACTAACAGGGAGTAGAATTACCAGCAACAAGATCACTTGCAGCAGTGTTCTTTCATTTTTTCTGGAAGTCTTGTTTATTGTGCTGATCCCACCCACCCAGATACCACGAAGGTGAGATCCCACCCAGATCCCTCCCAGATACTACCCAGATACCACACAGATACCACACAGATCTCACCAAGATCCCATCAGATCCCTCCCAGAACCAAACTAGATCCCACTAAAGTCATACCCAGATCCCTCTCAAATCAAGACCAGAACACGCCCAGAACCCACCCAGATACCGCACAGATCCCAACCAAATCCTACCCAGATCCAACCTACCAAGATCCCACAAAAACACCAAAAAAGTTGTCGTCGCATCTGTTCACGCTAGCTTTTTAATTTATTGTGTGTTTGTTTTTAGTCGTTCGGGAATTATAGCGTCGCAAACATGGAGCAAAATAAAAGAGCAAAATACGGCAGTAATTTACAGTACTACTACGATAAAGGCAAAAATGCATCTCAGTGCTGCCAATAAAATTTGTGCAGTTTATGAACTCGATACAGTTTCCATTTCCACCGCAAAACGATGGTTTCAAAGTTTTCGTTCTGGTGCAGAGGTGATCAGAAGATGCGCCACGGTCCGGAAGGCCTGTCGTCGAAAATTGCGATAAAATCGCTGAATTGATCGTAAAAGAGACCGGCATAGTAGCAGCCGTAGCATCGGCCAAGAGCTGGGCATGAGTCATCAAACCGATATAAACCATTTGAAGAAGCTTGGATTCAAAACGAAGCTCGATGTATGGGTGCAAACACGACTTGACGCAAAAAACATTTTTGCCCGTGTGGATGCAAGTGGGTAGTGGGCAACTTACGACAACATGAAGCGCAAACGGTCAGATGAAGCTGCCCAGACGGTGGCCAAGCCTCGATTGACGCCCAGGATGTTTTTTTTGTGTGTTTGGTGGGATTGGCAGGGAATCATCCACTATGAGCTGCTCCCCTATGGCCAAACGCTCAATTCGGACCTGTACTGCCAACAACTGGACCGCTTGAATGCAGCACTCATGCAGAAGAGGCCATCTTTGACCAACAGAGGCCGAATTGTCTTCCATCAGGACAACGCCAGGCCACACACATCTTTGGTGACGCGCCAGAAGCTCCGGGAGCTCGGAATGGAGGTTCTTTTTGCATCCACCGTATAGTCCGGATCTCGCACCAAGTGATTATCACCTATTTCTGTCCATGGCGAACGAGCTTGAGCAACTGATTGTATACTAATGTTTTATTGAAAGCTTACTTTTATACAAATTTTTCGATACAAATTTCAAAATTTTAGGATTTTTTTGTTTAAAAGATATAATTGGATTATTTATGCATTTTTCTTAGTCAAAACTCCTTTTGTTCACCACTGTAGTTCTTATTACGCGTCAAAATGACGCCACATACCTCAATAGACCTGTTTTGTTAAATCCGGCTGTTATTAAAAATCGAAATGCTACTGTTTTCAATATCGCCAAAAATATCGATATAGATATTTTTAAAATTCGACAACCTAGTAACCATCCGCTTTCGAAAATTTGAGTGTGTCGATTTTTCCATTTTGAATTATTTTATTCTGGAACATGCTATAAATAGTCTTTTTTTCGACATTATTCAAAAGGCTTTTTGATTCCATTGAATGTGAGCATATTCTTTTAAATGCAGCTATCAATGCAGCTTGACCCACAATCTGTAACTCCAATCTCATTATCTATTTGCAAGTCAAAAGCCTCTTAACATTCTTTAACCTTATTACTAACAAATTGCCCTGCATACACTGAACCAAAAATTTGATCCATTCGGGATCAACTCATTCCAAAAACGGGATTAATAATGGGTTGATCTCGGAACGGCTTGAATTGAGCCCGTCAGGGATCAACATTTTGATCCCGGTTTTTGCCTTGCCGAGCCTAAGCTGATCCTTCTTTCGAACTCAATTTTGTTCCATTAGAGATAGCATTCAAGAACGGCCAATATTGCCAAGCACCTGACGTGATTGCATATCCATAACCATTTATAAATGATATTTGCTATATCATTGAACCGAGTTCCTTTTTATAGAGGCCCGTAACATTTCGTGATGCCGTTGTTGGGTGAGGAAGCTGTTGGTTAACGTTTACATTAGGCTCTAGATGATTTCCTATGTCGAGGGCTACTCATACCAGAATCGCTTTGGACACTGAATTGCCGACAATTTGAAACGACCCACTTCGTCGTTTATTGCACACAATAGAATAATAAAGTAAAAGTAAAGCAATAGTAAGAGAGTGCACCATTTTCAGCTTTTCTTAGCATTAATTGAAAACTGCTTAAACATGCTTACTTTGAACTGCTTTCTCCTTCCCTGCTCAACTGGCACTTCTAAGAGAAAACAAATGTTTATTTATCCTTTTGTGTTTATGTGTAAGTCACTTAACTAAATCTCTTAGTCCTGTTGAAAGATGCCTCCCCTCAAAGATTTCAAAGATTCTTAACTCAAAATTTAAAATGTTTTACCACTTCCACGAAATTTTTTACCATGAATCATTCGTCAGATGAAAGAGACGCACCCATATGCAATATACAATACTCAAAACGCTTGTTTCAATTTAGAAAACACATGTTAATCAGTCAACGCTCCCCGGGATGTCTATATAAATAATATATTGTACAATATATAGTAAGAGCAACCCAACTCTACTCCATCCGTTTGCCACCACCCCTTCTCAAGGCATCGCGTGGTAACATCAACGAATCACAAATTATTTATTACTCATTCTTGTTTGTTGGCTTTTGTCTGTAACTAAAAATTGGGGTGACGAGCCGATAAATTCTGCCATTTACTGCGGAAAAATAATTTTTGTGTTTTTTGGTTTTTTTCGGAAGGGGCTGACTGCCTGTCAAAGTGCACTGGCCCCATACAGGGTCACAACTACAGACCATTCATTGTCCAGCTTTTGCAGTTTCCAGTTCCCAGCTCTCTCCACACTGCGCCTAATTGAGATTCAAGTGCATTTTGTGGCTACCAACAAGGCGATTTTTTTTAGTTTTTGTTTGACTTTTTAGTCTTTTGTCTGCCTTTTTGTTTGGTTTCCGCTGTCCTCTTTATACCCTTTGGCTTTTTGGTCATCATGTCTATTGACATTTTATGCAGAAGTAAAAATCAATATTTGCAATGAGTTGGCTTCGAAAGGCTCAAGAGCGGCAGCAACAACAGCAAGGCAGCAGGATAAGATGACCTTCAGTTAAGTTAAAAATCAAGTATTTGTTAATAATTTCAGAATGGTTTCAGAAAATGGAAATTATGGCGCCTGATTAGGAATCCACTTCAAAGATATTTTTGCATTCAAAAGTCTGCCAAATACGACTTAATATAGACTGCCAGAGCTGTAAGTCGAAATTACCATAGCGATTTTTTGGGTAATAAATAATTTTACTATCATTAAAATTTTTTCAAAATTTGTACCTAAAAATGCTATTATTGGTAACTAAAAAGAATTGTAGTAGTTTCCTTTAACATGTTTAATTAGTAAAAGGATTGCCCGAGAGCTGTAAAACTATTGATAACCATCCTACAATGCCTTAAGTCGAGGAAATTCGGAACAGTGCATTCATTCGAACTGAATGATCCTGAAATCGTAGCAATCAATGGAAAAAAATTTATTAAGTTAAAGGGTGATTCGTAAAGAGGTGTTTTTCAATATATTTTTTTTCAAACCTTTATATATACCGGCTCGAGGTCTCGATTTGCCTGCACATAACTTCAAAAACAGGAACACAACACACCACAAAGGAGGCTAGTTGATCGTACAGCTATCAGGTATCTTTGCCAAATCATCAGCGATCTTTGACTGTTTGTACTGCCAGCCAACAGCTACCTCTTCATGCCAGAGCTGCCATAATAGTTTGAGAGAAGAGCGCTAAGCTTCCAGTACCTTTTGTATGAGTGTGTGCCCCCGATTTGGAATTACTATGTTAGTGATAGAGATTTCCTTCCCACTTCTAGCACAGTGACCAATAAGTTTGAGAGCAGGATTGAAGTTTCAGCAATTCTTTTTTCAGAAATCTCGCTTGACTGGTGTCGTTCTATCATCTTATTTTTGAGAAATACCTACATACATACCTAATGATTGTTTGAAAAATCATCGCCAGACTTGAATTGGCGATTGAATTGCAGTCGAAAAGCTCCGCAGAGTTCAATGAAGATCCGCTGTTGTCGCGCATTAATTCTGGCTTAATGGATATGTCAACAATCAAAATTGTCGCAATTGCATATTTGCATATTAAAATATGCAAAATATGCAGAATATGCAAAATATGCAAAAACCTATATTATGTAAATTCCATGTTTCAGATCACGTACTATCCTGGTAGGCCAGGGTTACTAAAAGGTCAACAACAGAAGATGAGTGATAAAAAATACTTTTGATTTAAAAACGGCTAAAAGATTTCCCATAAAAATGTTTTGAAATACATTTTCCGGTTCGAAGTTATTTTCGCGAGTTATTTTAACCTGTTACCGAAACTGTCGACTTTTATAATCGCGAAATAATACGGATCTCCATGGTAACAAGACCGCTAATTACTTAAGAAACTGCTCTTCCAGTCCACAAATGGCACATGTAGATGTGAATTTGACAATACTGAATCGTGATAAATACCATGGAAGACCAATACTAAAGAATATAGTCAAGATTATAGGAATCGTTTTAAACCACTTTCCGTTACCGACAAATCATTATATAGCTTAAAAAATACCAAAGAGGATCAAAAATAGTAACAATTCCAAACAAATTGTACTCCTTTAGAGTGAAAAATGCTAGGATCAATGCATAAGAGCCATCCGAAGCTAAGGGTTCTCCATGGTAATAAGACCGCAATTTACTCAATAAACTGCTTTCCAATACCACAAATTATAAAAACATAGTCATGATTATGACACTACTGAACCGCGATATACATAATGGAGGACCAATGCTAAAGAATATAGTCTCTTATTTACCCGTCTTTATTTGCCAACCATTACATCTTCGTGATAGTCTAAACAAATCATAAAATTTTGTATATATCCGGATTTTTGGACCGATCTTGATCTTGACCCGTCAATTTACCCGTCCACATTATACAAAAAGTTTTTGGAAATTTCGCGACTTTCGGACCGTTGGATCCAACCATTTACGCGTCTACAATCGCCATCAAATCTTAATGATTCCCAAAAATCATAAAATATTGCAAATTTTGCAAAAACCAAGCTCAAATAATAATTTTTTGGCTCCTATATATACTCGTTTACTATTGCCGCCTATTAAGTCTTCAAAATTATCTTTAATCATATGAAGAATTTGCAAATTTCGCGATTCTTTGAGCCGTTCCATCTACATCTCCTATTTACTCGTCTACATTGCCATCCATCAAATCTTTATAATAATCATGGGTCAACCGAAAAATTGTTAAATATTTGGATTATTTAATCTACGCCTCTTATTTATTAACGCCTGCGCTTTCATAAGTACTCAAATAAAAATTTGACAAATTTCGCGGTTTTAGTCTACACCTCTTATTTACGCGTCTTCAATTGCTATCTATTCAATCTTCACGATTATCTTCGGTCCGTTGATTTTTCTTGGCCGCGCGTTTTTATGATACTTATGAAACTCGAATGTTAATTTTTGATATATCGCGATTTTTTTTGACCATTTGTTCCTTTACAGTATTTACTCGTTTACTATTGCCGTCTATTAAATGTTCATAATAATCTAAGCTCTTATGAAAATGTACAAATTTTCCAATATATTAGAACGCTCACTATACCTTTCATTTGCCAACGCCTGCGGTTTTTTAAATACTCATATGAAATTTTGACGAATTTTGCGGTGTTGGACCATTAAATGCTTATAAGAAAATGTTCAACTTTCGCGAATTTTTGATCGTTTCGTCTTAAATTTTTATTTAAGCGTCTATATTGTATCTAATATTTATAGTAATTTTTATTTTTTATACATTTTACATGTTTTGCATATTTTTGCATATTTTACATATATTTTGCATATTTTGCATTTTGCATATTTTTTTACATATTTTGCATATGCAAAATATGCAAAATTTGCATATATTGAATATGCAGTTTTCAATGGAAAGTGGGTTATTTAATTAGTATAAATCCAAATTTTCACCTCAACCTGCCTTTATTAAAAAAGGTGCAAAAATCCGCTTGTCTACTTATTACTGTAATAATCCATAACATTCTTAGAATCGATTTGCGTCCTTTCTTCATTGGTTTGATATTGCAATATATTTGAAAAGAATTTTTATTTAAGCTGCAGAAGAGGCGTTTTTCGCGTTTTTTACTCAGGGTCTCTAAAGGCGTAAAGCGCTACATGTATGGGTTCCAGCAAGAACGCCCAATACAGTACAGTAAATAAAATACATTTTGAAAGAATTTAAAATATAAAAAAATGATAAGTTTTAATTCAAATAACAGTTTGTAAACAACCGAATTTATTATAAAAACTTGTTGAGAAATGGAATTTGAGTATTGCAGGCTCGCGGTCAAGTAAAACAAAATGTTTTGTGTATGTGGTTTTTCCAATATATTTCAATTGCTCCTCGGCAACCATCTTCAAAGACACTATAAAAAGATTTCCAATTACAATGTAACATTGATTTTATCAAAAAACACAAAGCATTTTTACATCCATTGTTTAACACGTCTGTTTCGTTTATAATTGAAATTTCAAATTAATAAGACCTAGTGTCAAATTAACACTAAAAAATTAACACAAAAAAGTCTCAACCTGATACACGTTAGTATCAATTTGAAATCCTCGAAACTTCATGTTAATACTTTCGAAAATAACAATTTGTTAACACAGTGTTACAGCGAAAATATACTTTCGAAATGACCTAGCACACGCTGTAGAACAGGTCAAGTATAGCATGCCCTCATACTTGGTTTTTTCTAACACCCCCAAAATCTGAAGTTATGGCCCAAAAACCGCTTTTTGCTATTTTACCTCAAATCAATAGATATAACTCGCGAATGAACTGTCCGATTGTTTATAACTTTACCAATACCGATAGCGACGAGAGAAATCTAAAGCAATTTAATCAATAGTTTGACTAATTTAATGCGATGGCTGAGAAATGCGGCTTACAGATCTGGCATTTTCAACTTCTTTTGTGAAATTTGTACTTTGGCCATCACTGGTTTAACTATTTTACTCTATGCTATTTTTCTAAATTTTATTATAAAAGCCCATTTAATTCTCCGTTGAACGGTTGTTGTCCCAATAAATTTGGATACCGTTTGTCGAAGTTATGCACGTTTTTCTGAGTACACATCGACAATCTAGTATTTTTATTTAGTATGTCAACATATTTATGTTTGCTTTAACATTCGTGCCCCTAAAAGTAAACTCAGTTTTGATTGGCGCCAGATTCAAATAATCTTTTTAAATACTTAAAATGCAAATATATATGAACTTTCATGTTTCACAATTTTTGGGCAAATATTAACGGTTGCCGAATACTGTTATCTAGCATAAAGATAAAGTGAGCTATAGTAAGAATGTAAGTGGCTATTATTTTTTGTTAATGAAATGAAATTCGCTGAAAAAGGAGCAGCGCTCAGCAAGAACCGTGCAAAGGCAGGCACGGTTAAGGCTTTTGAGAAGCTGATTGCTTTCATGGCGCAAGCCTTGGCCATTGGCGTGAATAGCGAAATGTGTCCCGGCCCTGCGGGCCAGTCGTGGGAATATCTGGTCAAATGCAGAGAATTTAGCTGTGGGTTCTATATGAAAATAAAACCGTTTAATATCTAAGAAATGACTTTTCAAGCCCACAAATAAGGCCCAATGATAACTGCATAACCATGTTCGAAATAATACAGAACCGCGATAAAATACCATGGAAGACCAATGATGAAGAATATAAAAACCACTATAGCAGGATGGACGAACCATTAAATACCAAAGACGAACCAAAGAGCACCACGCCAAGTTAAAATGAGAAAAAAGTGACATCATCTTGCACCAAACGGTATCCAAATTCATTGGGACAACAACCGTTCAACGGAGAATTAAATGGGTTTTTATAATAAAATTTAAGAAAAAAATGCATAGAGTAAAATAGTTAAACCAGTGATGGCCAAAGTAAAAAATTTCACAAAAAAGTTGAAAATGTCAGATCTGTAAGCCGCATTTCTCAGCCATCGTATTACATTAGTCAAAACATTGCTGTCGCTATCGGAATTGGTAAAATTATGAACAATCGGACCGTTCATTCGCGAGTTTTATCTATTGATTTGAGGTAAAATAGCAAAAAAGCGGTTTTTGGGCCATAACTTCAGATTTTGGGGGTGTTAGGGAAAAAACCAAGTATGAGGAAATGCCATACTCGACTGGCTCAACAATATGTACTGAGTCTCGTGAAAAGTATGTGCAGATTTTTTTTTGTACCACTGTGTAATTGAAGTATTAACAAGAATTTAATACTGAATAGTTTCAAATTAATGTCTAAATTGTGTCATTTTGATGACACCTTTTTTGGTGTACGATTCAAACAGTTTTATGATTAAACAAAGAATCGTTTATACTGAATCAAATACAAAGTACTTTTCCAACTAAGTCGATATACAAGAATCCAGCCAAGTCCCAGCATTCTTATTAAATTTCGGGTATATTTGAAAAGCCAATCAAGGAAATTAGACAAAAATTTTAGAGCGAAACCCAAAAAAAGAAAACTTGAAAATTTGCCAGCAAAAAACACCGCCTGGCAACAGGATGTGGACATGAGCCGAAAATAAGGAAGCGAAAACCCGCAGACATTGAGTTCAAAGTCGTGGGTAGAGGAGAACGAAAAAGAAGGCGCAACACTTGCAAAATCAAATAAATGAAACTACCAACAACAAACGGCAGTTTGACAGCTGCAAAGGATTTCAGAGGGTTGCTCTCACACACACACGCACAGAGTCCTGCATATGTGTGCCAGATGAAAATAAGGATGCTTCAGTTGTTCAAGTGCTCTAAGGAGGCTGCCTGCCTGAGAAGGGAAAAACTACCTGATAGAGGACAAAGGACCAGGGACCAGGACCCAGCATCACAGGTTGCCCAGACAAAAACACAGAGTTGCTTTTTCCGAGAAGAGCAGAGCGCATGCGCGGAAAAAAATTTGCTGAAAAAATTCGCATAGTAGGAAAAGTTTTGAAAATGAAATTTATAAATGAAATTGATGCCAAATTGAAATAAATTTGACTTAAATATTTTCAGAAATGTTCGATCTAAGTTTTTAAGTAGAATTCCTAGAGTTTGCTTTAGTTTAATCCCAAGATTTGGTCAATGGAAAGGCTCTCTCTTAGCCTGCTCCGTCACACCCTATTTGCCTGTATGTATGAAAGAAAATTCATGAAAGTTAACTATAATTTGGCAGATACTAGCAATTTGTTAAATATTTTCTTATTTTTGGCACATTCGGTTACATTCACAGGCGCTTAGGGGGTGCCCACCCACACAGGCGCACAAATGAAGTGGCCAGACAGCCAAATAAAAATTTCCTTTGCCTACCTTTTGCGTGTTTTCCCAAGTGTTTGAGTTTGCAAGTTGTTTAAATTTATTTATTTATGACAAACACACACACACACACCACTGAGTGGTCGGAGGGGGTGAGCAGTGAGTAACAGGGTGCCACTAATCCACTGGGGTGGCGACTCTGCACAATAACTGCCTCACACACACTCTAAAAAAGCGCAGACTAGGCTGCTTTTGCTCTGCTTTTTGTTATTTATTTTTGCGTTTGATTTAATTTTTTATGCTTTAACGAATTATTTATATTTTGTATAGAAGACGCGCGCGTCCCAGCCCCTTGGCAACCGGTTTGCGGGGGTGTGTATTCACTGTACCCTAATACACATACACATGCACACACGTTCGCTAATTCGGCAACAAACTCGATGAACTCCGACTTCCACTGCGTTGGTTAAATACCGCTCGACGGTCCAAACAAGACTGACGCTCCACCTAAACCGGGTATCATGTCCACCGGCCATTTTGTGCTTGTGGAACGTATTCGTGCTCTCTCTCTGGCAGTGTGTGAGGGTGGGAGTGGATTATACTCAACTGCGGGTAGGGGCAAATGTTTTGGGAAATTTTCAAAGGGATATTTTGCTCACCTGTTGATTACTCATCTCGGAAATCTTTTCCAACCAAATTCCAACCGGAAAGCAGTTCTCATGTTGCGGAAATCTATGTCATATGGTTTCAAATCTCTTGTTTTGGGATAAAATTCAGCTAAACCTAAACCATTTTAACAATTAAGCTAAATAATTTTTTTGAATATGGGATTTGTAAACATTGTAAACTTGCCAGCATCTGATTTTAATCATACTCTGAAAAAATGTAATGAAACAGATAATTTGTTAATTTGTTGTTGTTCTGAGGCAATTACTTGTACAAAGATACCCATAGCCCTCGACTTAGGACCTCCATGGTGAAACTAAAAAAACACATTGTTTTTTTTTTTTTTATTTTTAATGGGTTCCTATACTGCCTAGATGATGGGTGCTGTCATCTCTTTAGAAAACTTTTAATATCTCAATATATTTAAAATCTTAGAAAATTCTATCAGTGGTTCTCTATTAATTCCACATTCTAAGTTAGGCCTGGTGCAACAATTATGATGATTCCCTTAATCTTTTGTGGATTTTTTAAAATTTTAGCTCTTTTTTCTTAGCTCTTACCAGCATATGGGCATTTCCATGACGTCGATCGGGACATTCGTACGAATTCAAATTTAAAAAAAATAGAGGGAAGCTAACTTCGGCTCGACCGAAGTTTATATACCCTTGGAGCATGATATATTTCTGCCAGTTTTTTATATGGCAGCTATACGATATATTCATCCGATTTTGATCAAATCCTCTAAAATTGTGTTGAGACAGATAATATTTATAACTGAAGCGTACAAACACGCTACCATTGAAAACAAAAAAGTTTTTCTCACTAAAACAATTTTTCGACCGATCATTCCATGCTTTATGCTATAGTCATCCGATTTGGATCAGACTTGACAGAATTATGTGTTAGCATATCATATTGATCAGTAACGAGTTTGGGAGCGATAGCAACTTTTTTTCAGATCTATCTTTTGTATGGCAGCTATACTATATAGTTGTCCGATTTCGATAAATCTCGGTGAAATTATGTGAAATCATAGAAAACTTATAAATACGGGGGTTGGGAGCGATAGCATTGAAAACAAAAAAGTTTTTCTCACTAGAACTACTCTTTTCAACCGATCGTTCTTATGGCAGCTATATGCTATAGTCATCCGATCAGGCCAGTTCCGACAAATGTGCAGCGTATTTGTACCAAAAGACTTCGTGCAAAGTTTGGTTACGATAGCTTTAAAACTGACGGAGGAGATAGCATAGAAACAGACGGACGGACGGACAGACGGACATGGCTATATCAACTCAGCTCGTCACGCTGATCAAGAATATATATACTTTATGAGGTCGGAGAAGCTTCCTTCTGTGCGTTACAAACATCCGGACAATTTCAATATACCCTCTCCAAGGGTATAAAAAAGTCAAAATAAAACGGATTTTTATTTTTACAATACACTTTACTTATAGCACTTCAATAGTCCTACAATTGGTGAAAAGACTGATTGTGGACAAATTTTTGTTTTCGAAGTTTTAGAAGTACAACAAGATACAAAAACAGAAGTGGTTTTTCGCGGGCATCCATTCAAACGCCGATTTCAGCGAATACTGAGACAATATTTTCATGTGGTTAATTTTAGAATGTTGCGCATTGATGTCTCTTAAAAATTGTTTATATTTTATCCAAAAAAATTTATAGTTTTTTTCAAAATTTAAGCTAAGCATATTCGCACGGGACATGTCGCATTCGTATAGTCTCTCATGGTTTTTTATGCATTCTTGTATACCCATTTGTAGCATCAGAAAGAGTTTAGATAGCAAAAGTACATGTATTCTAAAGGCATTTTTATCAAAAAAAAGCAAAATAAATGTCAAAATGATGCAAATTGAGCTAGCACGGCCGTAAAACCAAATATCTCCAATTGGGTTAATAGTAAATGTAAGATTAGCTTACATTACTTTAATTTAATTGTTTCCCTATGAAAAAACGACAAAATATAGTGTTTTTAACCACTCTTAATTTTTGTGCCCATTACACTGGAACTTGACGTGATCGAAAATGTATTAAACTGTGTTATCTTATGTTTCTAGTTTTCCAATTTATTGGCCCCAATCCCAAGCTATTTTGAGTGTTCCACTGTGTTATCGGCAAGAAAAGTACTAGACTTCTATTTCAATATTATAATTTTCAAAACGAATTTCAATTTCAACCAATCTTCCATTACTGGTATCGTTAGTCTTCAGAATCATTTGTATTTAAAGATTCATTGACAAAAGTTTCCAAGTTTTAAGTATTAAGTTTTTTGAACTGCCGGTTCAGTTCATTGCCTGGTTTTTGGGTTACAAAACCGCGGTTTTGGTTTCGTTCGTTTCGGTTCCCGGCTTTATTCATTTAGAAAACTATTCTTGATACAAGTAATCAGATTACACTGTGCAACAGTCAAAAAAAACTACCAAGCACCACTATGCGGAATCGATAGTGCTACCCGAACTGAGTAAATCCCTATCAGCGTTTGGCTAGATTGGAAGCACTTTTTTTTATGGACCCTCAAAGTTTTTGAAATTGTGGCGTATTTGATCAAAATGGGTAAAAGTTTTGTGCTAAAATATTTTATACAGTCTTAAATTGGCAACCTTTTTGCTGATAAATTACAGAATTTTCGAAAAATTTTAAAAAAATTTTCAAAAAATCATTTTTTTCTTAAATCATGGATAACAACAAGTAAAATGAGTAATGTTTTGCTCTAAAAGCTTAACAAAACTTAATTGGCTGCTATTTTGGTGAAAAACTTGAGTATCTAATAAACAATGACAACAAAAAAGTCAATTTTTTTTGGAAATTCACACTTTTGGGGCCGTTTTGGAGGATGTAGAAGTGTTCAGATTGTAAAACCTTGTTCAGCAGAGTTGTTTGGTATCTCAAAAGCTTTTTTGCCAAAGAAAGTATGCGAAAAATTCTGATTTTTTAAAAGTTATACTCGAAAAAGTAAAAAAATACGTTTTTGAAAAAAGTTTTTTAAGAAATACTACCGGAAAACATGAATTTTTTAAAAATCTTTGTATGAAGAATTTATTCTGCGGACTGTCAGCTACAACTTTGCCGAAGACAGTTTGCAGCTATCACTAAAACTGAATGAGCTGTTTGCCCAAAACTAATGACACCTTTTTTTGGTTGGCACACCCAATTTCAAAAACTTTGAGGGTCCATAAAAAAAAAGTGCTTCCAATCTAGCCAAACGCTGATAGGGATTTACTCAGTTCGGGTAGCACTATCGATTCCGCATAGTGGTGCTTGGTAGTTTTGAAAAAAGTTGAAATTTGTCGCAAGTGTTATTCATTACCATATTTTTTCGAGAAAAAATTCAAAAATAAAAAAAATCCTAAAGTAAACGCTATACCCCATCAAACGCTTCGCTTTGCTAATAAAAGTTATAAATTATTTTTCTTCCCTATATCTAACTAACTATTATGCTCGCCCACTAATTGTATCCCTGAACAAGGCCATATTAAATTTGGTTTTGTTTCCAAACCCCTTTAAATACCCATCCAATGGA
Organism: Lordiphosa stackelbergi; assembly: GCA_018904235.1. Lineage (NCBI taxonomy): Eukaryota > Metazoa > Arthropoda > Insecta > Diptera > Drosophilidae > Lordiphosa > Lordiphosa stackelbergi. The sequence continues at coordinate 18,377 of JAEIFU010002506.1, forward strand.
AAAAGGAGCAATAAATAAAAGAAAAAAATATTAAATTATATTTATCTCCTCCTGCTCTGGAACACTAACCCTAAAACCCCTTTAAAGCATTTGGCAAACTTAACAACCATATGAATAATAGGGCCAGTAGAGCATATTCCGCAAAAACTAAGGACGACGAAGCGCATCTAAAAGCCCTCACAAAAAAAAGAAAAGAGAAAGCTGGAAAAAAGAATAAATGTGTTTTGGTAAAAAAAAAAAGGAAAAGGAGAAAAAAAAAAAATTTTGTAAAAGGAGGGAGAGGGACTGCGTAGACGGTAGAGAGTGTTAAAGTAAAAAATGTAAAAGAGTTATAGTGTTGTAAAATATTTCAAAAGACCGACAACCATTTCAAGATTTAACCAAGAAAATGAAAAGGGCCTAAACATGGTGTCGGTGATTGCCACCAGGCAATGGACGAAACAATGGATATGGCAGCTGTCCTCGGTGTTTTTTTCGCACAAACTCTAGTTTTACCCCAAATTTGGTTTATAATCATATTTTGGGCCCCAAGAACGACTTGGAAAAATGTACTCAATTTAGACCTATATTTGGTCTTTATATAATTATATAGCTGCCTTATAACCGATCTGGACGAAATGCTCCAACTATGTTCATTTTAGGCTATTGAGCTGAAATTCGGTTTGTACTCGTGTTTGAAGCAACTAATACGACTTACAAAATCTTGTTTGGTTTGGACCACTATATGATGTAGCTGCCAATCTGGCCGATGTGCACTAACTCGTTTTTTTGAAGATATTGAACTGAAATGTGGTTTGAAAACGTATTTTTAGCTTCTTTAGCGACTCTATTCTACATACCAGTGAAGTAGATGGCTTTTTTCCAATAGGGGGTGATAAGTCAAGTTTTTGAAGCCATTTTTTGGGTTTTAAGAATTTTATTTAAAGTTATCGGGAAGAAGTCTAGCTGCCATGTTCCGGTTTTCACTAAATGCGAATTTTTTACATGTTCTCTTTTCTATTAAACATATTCCGTGTCTAACCATTAGTTTCTAATTACTCTTTAATCGACGGATTCAAATTAAAACGTTGTAGTCCGATTAACCCAATCAATTGGATACAACAGCACACTTAAAAATTTTAATTCGACAACTTTTTGTCTACAGTAAAAACCTACCTTCTCTCAGAAAACTACAAAAAACAAGTAAGAGTGTTGCGGGCGAGTGCCCCGACAGCAAAAATACCCTGTTCCAAGTAATGTGGTTCCCCAGCACAAAAGTCCTTTTATTTTAAAATTTATTTGAATAATTTGGGAGGAGCACTTGCATATCTTCGACGTTTTTGCTCGGATCTTGTAGTGGTATACAGAATAGAATATATATTCAATCCTTAGGTTCAAACTTAAAAATTTTGCTCTGACAGTTTTTCGCGGTTAGAAAAGGAAGGGAGGAATTTGCCAAATCTGAAGCAAACTTGATTTGGGTACGATATACACCTACAGACATGCAAAAATTGGTGGCTGCACTTCTTATAGTCTGTAAGATCCACGCGTTTATACAGAGAGAAAGACAGTTTTTCGCTGATAAAAGATGGAGTAGGAGGAATTTTCCAAATCTAAAACAAACTCGATGTGGGTACAGTATACACCTACATACATGCCAAAAATTGTGGCTCTATCTGTTACAGTCTCTGAGATCGACGCGTTCATACAGACAGACAGACGGACGGACCGACGGACTGAATGGCTGATCGACTCGGCTGTTGATGCTGATCAAGAATATATATACTTTATGGGGTCGGAGGTGCTTCCTTCTGGCTGTTACATACATTTGCACAACTTCACGATCCCCTTTTTTCCCATTTTTTTTAATGAGAACAGGGTATAATAAAAATGGGGGGGGGGTAACTTCAACACCGAAGTTTTTTAGGCATGAAATATTCTGCCAGTTTGATGGCTATACGATATATTCATCCGATTTTGATCAAATTTTTAGGGGCGGCAATTTCTGGTGGCGCCGAGTTTCAGGGGCTGCAAGTTTTTGGGGCGGCAAAATAATTACAAAATATATATTGATTATTCTCTTAAATTAATACATAGTGGTATTCATGAAGGTTATTTAGAATCTGCTGTTATTTCAACATGGGGAACGTTGCAAGATTCTGCACTTCGAGATCTAGTAAAATAAAATTTTCTTGAGTGCATTTTTGAAAGTGGTCTACAATGGATGGAGTAAAAAATGCTGCAGTTTTTAGACCTTGTGTTTGACTTAATCAAAGATGTTGGGGATTCCATATATTCCACTATTTCATCCTGCTTCTTTCTCTCAAGCCCTTCCAATATATTGATTATGTTATCAAGGGCGTATAAAGGGGGGCGCTGATTTGTAGTATGCTTTGAAAATTTTTTATGAAACAAATGTTGTGTCAACTGAACAATAATTAAAAAAATAACCACATTTTTCATATTAAAAACCAAAAATTTCTACCTTTGAGCAAATTCAGAAAGTTGTTTTCAGATATACCTTTTAATCAATACAGAATGAGTTATTTCATCCTTTGTTACATAGAAAAAACACAAATTTATAGTGTCAATTATAAAAGAACAATTAACAAACATAGTTCGTCATAGTTCGTGATCCATCGTTTTCGCGATATTTTGCGAATTTTTGGGGTTTACAATACCATAGTGGACTACTTTCGATTTCTTAGGTCATAATGGCGTACAATGAGCAGGACCATCTCATGTTCTCTTTCTAAGCTTAAGCATCTTTGCCACTGAAATCGAACGGATTGACTTCCACAGTTTAGGTTATGTTATGTTTCCAAAAAACGTAGTCCAACTCGTCCAATAATATCAGCCACCAGTTAAAAGCTCTTCAGGCAGACTACAATGGAAGCTAATTCGAAACGCATTTGATATCAAACCAGAAAACTATGTTCGACCTCGAAATAATTTTTGTTTCGGTCCATCAGGTATGTAAAAACGATTCCGCGACATTTGCGAAAAAATTTTCGCCTGCGGCGCATTCTTCTTATATATCCCACAATTAAAGAATTATTCCCAATAATACTTAACAATGTCTATGATAGCAACTTCAGCAAAATAATACACCTCGAACAATTTAGGTCTTTGTGCTTCCTAATCAAAATAGTGCGTACGTCCCTATATGTTACAGAGAAGTTTTTATACAAAGAATAAGAATAACTAAATTTTAGAAAGAAGTTTAAAATGTAGAGCGATTCTAGAAGGAGGGGGCGGCAAAGTCGACTTCCGCCCCGGGCGGCATAACCACACGCTACGCCACTGTGTAAGTTATATATTGTCTGGCACGATTGCATTGAAAACAAAAAAGTTTTTCTCACTAAGACTTTCTTTCAGACCAATCTTTTGTATGGTAGCTTTACTATATAGTAGCCCGATTTTGTTAAACCTCGGTGAAATTATGTGAAATCATAGAATACTTAATAAATACGGGGTTGGGAGCGATAGCATTAAAAATAAAAAAGTTTTTCTCACTAAGCTTTTTTCCAGACCTATCTTTTGTATGGCAGCTATACTATATAGTTGTCCGATTTTGATAAATCTCGGTGGAATTATGTGAAATCGTAGAAAACTTATAAATACGGGGGTTGGGAGCGATAGCATTGAAAAAAAAAAAGTTTTTCTCACTAAAATTACTTTTGCAACCGATAGTTCGTATGGCAGCTATATGCTATAGTCATCCGATCCGGCCGGTTCCGACAAATATGCAGCGTATTTATACCAAAAGACTTCGGGTAAAGTTTGGTTACGATAGCTTTAAAACTGACGGAGGAGATAGCATAGAAACAGACGGACGGACGGACGGACGGACAGACGGACATGGCTATATCAACTCAGCTCGTCACGCTGATCAAACTTTATGTGGTCGGAAATGCTTCCTTCTATGCGTTACAAACATCCGGACAATTTTAATATACCCTCTCCAGGGTATAAAAAATACCGCGAAATATTTAAAAGTTTTCTGGAAAAATAATTGCGGGGGGTCTTCCATGGTATCTCTTAAGCAAATTTTGAAATATGCAGGTTTCTATTTCGTCAAAAAATAATGAATTTGTGATTGACCCAAAGAATTGCAGACCTAGTATAGGACCCCCTTTGCTCAGAGAACTCCATCCATGAACCGCGAACTATAAAGAATGATCATGCAATAAGGTTGCGGTAGTCAGCTATAGTTTTTTTATGCCTGTGTCTATAAATCTCGAAATAATTTTAGGTTGATCTTTGCACATAATGTTTAAAATGAGGACCAGATTAAGTGGTCGTAAAAAAGTTAGTTTAATAAATAATTATCAGTGCAAAGGGTTTTTCAAAAACTCGCTCCCACACTCAAACCATGAATAGGATCTGGCGGGATGTAAAAAATCGAAATGCCACATTTGGATGCAAAAAGAGCAATATTTCGAATATATATACAGACCGCAAACTCAGCGAATGTTGTCAGTTAAGTTTCATTTTTAATTTTAATCCAATTGCAGAGGTAATCGGTAAAAAATTTTTGATGACCCTGCTATTTTCTGAAAATTGTTCACAATTGACAATCTATCGTCTTAATTTTTTTTAATAATTTGCTGAAAGAAGGAAGGAATATTAAACTATTAACAGACTATATTGTTTTTTTAATAATTTCTTATTAAAATTAAGTATAGTTTTTAATCTGTTTTTATTTAATTCCGATTTGGAACTCAATGGGGGATTGATCATCTTAATTTCCTCCTATCTACGCCACTGCGGCATGCTATTTCATAAAGCTGACATACAGGGTTGTCCATATTCGACGGACCCATCTGGCAACGCCATAACTTTTGACAGAGATGTCAGATCGCTTAATGACATACCGCGTTTGGAGCGTCAGTCCAAGCAGATTTTTACCATGGAACAATACACGCCACGCGAGCGCTCTGAAATAGTTGAAATTTACATTCAACAGAACAAGTCAATTGTGAAAACTCAACGTGCTTTTAAAAAATTAAAAAAATGTATGAATGGGACCGTAAATAAGCAAAATTGCCGTATTTACGCCACTGAAAATCCTCAGGAGATTCAAGAAGTGCCTCTTCATGACGAAAAAGTCACAGTTTGGTGCGGCGTTAGTGCGAAAACGGTCATTCGGCCGTTTTTTCTTCCAAAATGAAAATGGCCATGCTGTTACCATCAACCAAGAGCGTTATCGCGACATGATGACCAATTTTGTGATGCCAATTATTCGTCGAAAGCGTATGAGGCAGTTCCGCACACAAGTCGCATAACAATCGATTTTCTGAAGAAATTGTTTCTGGGCCGTTTGATGTCGAAAAGTGGTGATTTGGACTGGCCAACGCGTTCGCCCGATTTGACGCCGCCTGACTTCTTCTTGTGGGGATATTTGAAGTCAAAGGCTTACGTTAACAAGCCAAGGACCGTAGAAGAGCTCAAGGACAACATTCGTGATGAAATAGAAAACATGGGTCCGTCGAATATGGGCAACCCTGTATAACTGATCTATCCGATTTTCTCCAACTTTGTTGTATTTTACGGTATTGAACTGAAATTCGGTTCGTACTTTTATTTACAGCTCTAAATACGACTTACAAAACTTTATTGTATTTGTTTATCTCTTTCTCGAGTAATATCGTCAACGTATGCACGAAATCGGCTGCGATGAAGCCGATTTTCTCGAAAAGTCGCACGTTGGAACAAGAAGTGTTAGTTACTCATTAATCTGCACACTTGTTAGGGTCAATCTAAAATTACACATAAACAACACACTGGACAATTGGACAAAAGCACACAACAATGACAAACCAGTAATAGTCTCTGCACACTGAGCACATTTTAGGGGAACGCTTGGAATTTGATGAGGATGTGAAATTGAAATTTACACTGGCCACATCCAACATCCCACATCTGTCAGTCAATGTCTCAGAAATTACACAAAAATATGTTGAGAAAAAAAAAATTGGCATGAAAATTTAACATTTGCTCAACAATATCAGGCTTATAAATCTCATGGTGGGGACTAAAAGGCAGATACTATTGGACCTTATCCCGAAGGAAGACTATTTGGGCGTTTTGCGACATATTTTGCGAATTCTTATGCCTTTCTTATGTATTCTTATGTCTTTCTTGTTAATTTAATCAGCATCAGATCTCGGGCGTTTTGGTATATGGGCATTGGTATTATCGATGCATTTGCTGCTCGAAATTTCAGAATTTCTGCGTAAAAGGTGGAAAGATCTGCATCATGTCCGGAATGGGGCGAGCACCTATCATGATTTTGTTACATGTCATCAATATGGTCCTTATGCTAGCTTCTGTGCATGGCGTTTTTAAGTCTTTTTTTCTGCAGACTTAATATATAAAATAAAAATATTTAATAACACATGACAAGTTTCTCTTACTACGTTTATGCTATGAAATTCACGCTTTCTTCAATTTGCAAAATCAAATTTGTTCCTGTTTATGCAGCTTTTGCAAATTCACAAAATGACCACCTTTTTGGCAGATGTGGCGGCACCAACGCAAACTTAAGTTGACTGCGCCTCTAGATTTTAACAGGGTGGTAACGCATAAAAGCGTGGATCATCTGTTCAATTGTAAACAAAGGCAAATTGAAATTGATTGCAATGGAGGACATTAAAATATTTTTTGATTATTTGAGAAAATCGTACAGCACAACTTATGCAGAATGTCCTACACTGGAGGCATAAGCGAACGATGTCGTTGATACAAGCCAGACGAGCATTCCAGGCGAAATGCAGCCTTCTGCTCATGCAGTATTATCCCGCTGCCATAAAGCGGCTAAAATATTAAGCAACGAGTACGAAGATTCCAAAAAGCCTAGGAGGCAAATTGAAATTGATTGCAATGGAAAACATTAAAATATTTTTGATTAAAAAGAACAATATACAGCAAGTGGAGGCATAAGTGAACGATGACGTTGGTACAAGCCAGACGAGCATTCCAGGCAAAATGCAGCCTCTTGTCATGCAGTATTATCTAGCTGCCATAGGAGCTGATACAGGACGCGTCCCAAAAAGCTCATTTCGTTCGTTAAAGTGTTGAGTTGTTGCGCTCACCTCATATATGTTTTTTTAAGCATACAAAGCTTAGTTTTTACTTGCTCGCTAGATTTTAACATATTTTAGGCCTTAAATTATTGGAAAGCGTTTTGTATATGTTTCTTTTAAGCTTTTCCATAGAGCTGGCAAAATGTTGTTTTTATTTATCGTCCGCCCTAAACGATCGCTTGCTCTGAAAATTCATATTCATGGATATTTATGTGCTTGAAACATATTTTTTATGTGCGCAAACAATTGGCTAAAATTTATGAACTGTTTGCTAAAGCACAAAGTTACGAACATTAAGAAAACAAGATCTGGTAATCTGCCAACTAATTGGCAACGCCACAGCATTTCATGAATTGATGGCAAATTCATAGACAACTTTCGTGTGTAAGGCGAATTCATGAAATGGTGTTTATGCACGCACTTTTGGACATATTTCATGAAATGATTTTTGCAAACTGAGCGTAGCATAAACGTAGTATCTGTCCTACTTAATTTTTGAGGAACGTGTGGAATAGAAACATTTTGCTTCAAGCAAATCTTTATTAAACATACCTGAACTAACAGTTTGCATTTTTAGATTTTTTATTTTGCTTCCAACTTTTTAAACAGCCGCACTGAAAGTTGGAAAATAGTTGCTGCCAATTTCACAAAAAAACATGTGGCACACAAACAGCTGACTTAAACAGCCCGTCAAAAAAACAGTGTTGCCACTAAGTTTGAAGATGTATTTTTTAAGCTATTAATATTAAATAATCAAAATTCACTGTGCGGTCAAACTTTGCGCAATTTGTTAGAGAAAGATTTGCTCTTGTAAAAAGACAATCCTTTCCGGGAAAAGAGTGACTTACATTTATTGAAGAATGCAAAAGAAAGTAACCAAATACATCTAGTTTCCACATTTTAAAAATATAATACAAAACAAAGAAAATCCAACATTTTGTGTCACGAGGTCAGCTCAAATATACATAACAGTGTGACCAGTTGTTAGAAACCCGTAATATTTTCATTAGAGCCAATGCAGCCAATGAACAACAATGCCAACAACAATTTGTGGAAAAAACATCAAAGGTGGGCAGTGCTGCCAGAATCTCCGAAGCAAAAATTGCTAGATTTGGGAAAAAAGTAGCTAAAAATTGCTAAAAATTATAAGAAAATTGCCAAAAGAATTGCTAAAGCATTATAATTTTCGTTTTCAACATATATATGTGCATTTGCATTCGGGACCGAACGGGACCATCGAACACATTTAAAGTCTAAGTCAAAGACTAAGCAGGCTTAACTTATTACTACTAATACGCCCCGTTATTGGTGCTGAGGCTGATTTTGGGCAATTGTTCGTTTTCACGATAATTTCATTCGAACGTGTCAAAAAGTGGACCTTTTTTTGGAAATGCCCATATGTATGTATTTTTAGAAACAAAATTGAAATACTTTTAGTAAAACGGAACATGATTTCTGTATCGTAAACAATTACAACAAGCTTACCAAGAATTTTTGTCACACTAATGTTAATGGACTCGTCCAACAAAAGTCGGTGCGTAAGTCGTCCATGAAATGCATTGCAAGTACATTTTTAATAATGTACCGGCACTTCGTTCTGCCTAATTTTATATTTGCAGCAGCTTAGCAAGCTAAAAACAACTCCACACACAACTTTGACAAATGATCACTTTTCGCAACAAAGAAAATCTAACAAAGAAGCACACTTTAAAATCCTCTCTTTTATTGAGTGTTGTTAACTCCATCTTGACAATGAGAACATTCATTGTGATAACTCAAAATATAAGTCAAAGTATTTGTCGCCATAGGAAAACAAGTTGGTTAGAGGGAGACGGACATAGTCACAAAAATTACTCAGGGAGCCAAAATGACAGCAAACAGCTGACTAATATCTGAGTGAAATGAAGACGACTCCACAAAGTGTGCTTCCGTGTTAGATTTTCTTTGGTCGCAATCGCCGTGTGTTTGGCAATGTGTAGGCATAGTGCCGCTTCCTGCTCCTCCGTTTTTGTTGACTTTCGAACGAAAGCTTTGCGCCAATTGCGGATTGCAATACGCACATATTAGTGGAACCCCTGCTATCATTTTTAGAACTCCTTATCTTGCAGCCAGGCATCACGAAAATTTTGCTTATAAACTTTTGGCATCTTAACCCAATCACAAAACACATCAAAATAGTGAGCAAACTTTTTCAAGTTGTTCAAGCACTAAAAGTTCCGATATCCTTGTGAACCACTATTAATCGTAATTTGTGACGTCAATTGCAAAAAGGTACAAAAAGGCAAAAATGACTGAAGAAAAGTAACAAATTTATCGTTTTGTACTAAAGTTGCTAAAATTGCTAAAGAAAAATTAAAAATTGCTAGATTTGTAGCTAATAGCATTTTTAAATAAAAAGTTGCAAATTTTTTAAAAGTTGCTAGATCTAGCAACTAAATTGCTAAAGTGGCAGCACTGAAGGTGGGCGATTCAAATATGAAGAGCGTAGCCACTAGTAGCCCGCCACTGGCGCGCCGACTGTCGGTATTATGTCAAAATCAGACAAAAACAGACAAGGAAGGACAAAAAGAAAAACTGGACAAAAAGAAAAATGCATTGTTGTGAATTCTGCGATTACAAATGCAAAAAAAAAAGTGATATGCAGTATCATACGAACAGGCACACTGACAAGCGTCCATATCACTGTAAGGTTGTGGGTTGTGCTAAATCTTTCCGCTCTCCTTCAAACCTGGGTCAACATGTGCGAACCGTACATAGAAAAAGCAAGCGTGGCAAAGCCGCTGGCGAGGAGAATGGTGATTCGGGTAAGTCTGTTATCCAGTGGTCCGTCCGTTTGAATTAACTTATTAAATTTTACTTTAATTCCAGAGTTGACAGAGCAACAACAACCGCCGAGCTACGGCAGCCATCAGCAGCCGCAACCGCAGCCACAGCTCGTTGTGGTACCCACACAGGAACAATCACTCAATGATCAACTGCAGCATTCCATCAATGATTTAGGAGGCAGCAATCAGCAGCCGCAGCTGTCTGTCTTCTCCCCGTCACCAATGCATCAGCAGAGCCTGCCAAGCATACATCATTTGATACAACCCACCATGGAGACGGCCAGCGCACCACAACAACAGCTAACGCTGGTGGACGATCTGCATAGGATAAGGCAGACCATAGACAAATATCATCAACATTTGACCACTTACAATCAATCGCAGCAAGCCCAAGCTGCCACACAACAACAATTTTATCCATTTGCCAATATACTTGGTGATAGTCAGGCCTCACCAGCAGCTCAGGTTAGTTCACCTATACCAAATCAACAACAACAGCTCCCACCACAGCAGCAACCACCCTCACATCATCTGAGCAGCATACTCAATGAAACGACCAATTCGAATGATTCCTCCAACTTGGCCGTGGCCAACAATAGCAGCAGCAACAGCATTGTCAACAATCAACCCACTTCTGTCCACGATAGCAACTCACAGAGTAGCGTCAATAGCAACAACCAGCAACAGTTGATTATGGACATCTTCTCGCATAACCATTCTATGTCATCGACAAGTGCAGCCGTCGCAGTTGTGGCCTCAAATGCGGCTTCAGCAGCAGCTGCCCTATCATCGAATACTGAATTCGAACAGAAGGCCACAATTAAGCAGGAGGATCTATCTACGGATCTACCCCAAGATGAGAATAGTACATCCAAGATGCAAGAGACAACCGAGCTGACGGCCGTTGTGGCCGTACCACCTGAGGAAATGGAACTTAAGCCACTTTTAGAGAAGCTAGAGCAGTCCATAGGATATGATACCTTCATCTTGTCAGTGGCCGCCAATGATAGCAACAATAACAGCAGCACCAATTAAATTTAAATCTACGTTCGGATAGAGAACACACTTTCTCCTACTTTTTCTTCGAGCTTAGAACAATCAGTGTGCTGTGGGGAAGGTTTTCCCAATCATGTCGGCTTGGGATACGTCCGTCCATCCTTTGGCTGCTCTAAAAACCAAAACATCTTTGTATATGGATTAATTATTTGTTTAGTATTTTATTGATTTGCTTATCAAACGCTAGTTTTACTTACATAAACAATTTTGAGCGTTCCTGGTAATATATAAACAATGTGAATATCTTATATAATCTCATGTAAATGGTAATTACAAATTAATTGGAGAAAACACAAAATGCTCAAATACAGAGAAATTCTACATACAATGAGTAACACAACCAAAAAGTTATATATTTTTTGTTTCACATAATATTTCTTATGTCTAAAATACAGTGTAAATGCATTGGTAAAGTTTTGTTCTTGTTTTTGTTTCGAGAGTTGACACATAAGGAATTGAGTAAGTTGTACCATAAGAAACTTAAGCTAAAAGCTGTCAGACACTTAAAAAAAATTATAAACTAAACTTAAAAAATAAATGTTTATGTACACGATTATAATGAGAGAGGGAGAGAGAGATACAAATGCTATTAATCAGAGGTGGCCCAAGGGAGAGGACAAAAAAGTGTGCTTGTTCCCCACCCCTTCATTAGACTGAACATAATCATATGGGAATTTTTTTTTTTGGAAATGTTCTGTTCCTCAGTGTCCAAAAAATTCGTAATAATTTCTAGTTACCGTAATGAGAAACAAAAATTCAAAATTTTAAGGTGTAATACTGGCGCCGTGGGCTTAAAGTTGCTACATTAAATTTCAATTTCCCCTTTTTCATTTTACTTTTTCGTAGAAGTAACCTTTGAGATGCCAAACATTGTTGTTGAATTTAAAATCTATTTTTAAAAATATTTTATGCAAATGTGGGATATAGAGGATTCGAACAGCATTTATTTGATTGGCGCCTTGCGGGCAGAGCTGAATTCAGCAAAGCTATCTAGAAAAGATGTCTTGGCGGTTCTTCTGCATAATCCAAGAGGATGCAAATACTCATTAAGGGTCAGCCTAAACCTCACTATCCTTCAAATTGATGGTGTCTTCAAGTCATTTGGGCTTACCAGGAAACTAGGAAGAAATGTGTGCAGAAGCTCAAGGAAAGAATGGTGGTCGCGATAAAGAGTTGTACTGCAACAGAGAAAGGAATTTTATGGACTGTTTATTTACTGAAAAGCCTCAAAGTTGTGAATGATGTCGGAGAAAGAGGCGTGAAACTAGCTGAGGACTTCAATGAGCTCTTTACAAAACTCGATGCTGCACCTTCTTCAATGCATCGAAGAACACAGACAATCCAATCCTAGCAAAAGAACTACTATTATGAATAAATTTGAATAACCACTTTTAAGTTATACTTTTTTTGATTTATTTTTAATTTTTTGGCCGGCCATTTAAATTAAAGTTTTTCGCCAGCAAACAACTTTTGTGGAATGACTCGTAATGTCGACTCGTATATGTTAGTTTTTGGTTTCTTGTTCGGCTCATATGCATATCCATGATTAGTAAAAAACCTTGAAAGCATAGCGATTAAATTTGCTAAACACTTTATTTTATTCTTGGACAATGGTCAAATTATGAAGAATTCCACGCAAACAAAGCCAGCGGAACATGGAATGTCCGGGTGAAAAATGCTTACGCCCAAGGACCACTTCATCTCACGGTATGTCACATACCGATCCTGCAGTATTAATTCAGGCACAGCATTGATTGTTTCTGGCACAGCAACCGTTTTTAAGTTGAACAAAAACGTTTGGCATCTCAAAGCTTGCTTTAATGAAATAGTAAAATGAAAAAGGGGAAATGGAAATTTAATGAAGAAACTTTAAACCCACGGCGCCAGTACTAAACGTTAAAATTTCGAAGTTTTGTTTTTCATTACGTTAACTAGAAATTATTACGAATTTTTGCGCCCTGAGGAACAGAACATTTCCAAAAAAAATATTTTTCATATAAGGGACGTTCAGTCTAATATAGCTTCTTAATAACGCTAAGATACGCGACCCTTTGTAAACAGCTAAAAGTGAACTTTTTCGTTTTTATAATGTCTGAAACTAAGCAGTTCCAATTAATTTTGTGCTGAGTGGTACAAAATGCTAAAAAAAAAAAGGGTCAAGTTGAAGATGAGATACGGCCACTGATACTGATATCCAACTGATACCTCAACAAAATCAATGAATTGCTGCTCCAAAATCGTTGATTGACAGCCGGAAACCTTGCTGACCTTGTTGGAATATGGGGAAGAATCAATAAAAAACCATTTTGAGTAACCATTTTGGACCTCAGAAAAGCGAAATCTCGATTCCACTCGTCCTATTTCGATCATTTCGCCCAAATCTCGAGCCATATGGTTCCGCAACCACCGAATTCGTCTGATTAAGAACCATGTGACTTCTGGCTATTTGCTAAACTCAAGAGCGCACTCCGTGGGCGCCGGTTTGAATCTATAGATAAGATAAAATCCCAAACGAAGAAGGATTTAAAGTCTATACCGGAAGAGGACTTTTGCAGCATGACTACTTCGAGTGGGATGGAGATGAATTTACAAGAATATATAAAGATTTTTTTATATGTAGATTAGACTGAACCTAATCATATGGGAATTTTTATTTTTGAAAAATCCTCGGGGCCCAAAGAATTCGTATTAATTTCTAGTTACTGTAATGGAAAACCTAATTTTAAAATTTTAAGGTTTAATACTATATGTTTGGTTATTCCGGCTCAAGGTCATCCGTCCCATCCAAGGAATGAAAACGGTGGATTCTTTGTTTCCCAATATATTTCGAGCCCACATCGGGGTCCGTCTTCAGGGGGATTGATACGGGACAAGAAACAAGTGCTCGCCTCGGAGTTTGATGTAAAACTTTAAGGTTAAATATTAATTTCCCCTCTTCATTTTACTTTAGAAGTAGCATTGTTGTTGAATGTAAAATCTACTTTTAAAAATATTTTATGCAAAGCAAAATGCAGGATAGAGGACTCGAATACCATTTTTTTGATTGTCGCGTTGCGGCCACAGCTACCATATAGAAAAGATGTCTTGGCGGTTCTTTTGCAAAATATATGAGGACACAAATGCTCATTAAGGGACTGTCTAAACCGCCGAAGTAATGAAATTATTCGGGCTTACTATGTAACTAGGAAAGAAATGAGGGTAAATGTTTACTATAAGGAAGCTTTCTCCGAAAATTCTGGACATATTTTTCCGCGATGGACCGCGAATTATGAAGAATTTACGTGCAGAAACTAATTGTCGGTCGACCATGGTTCTTTTTTAATTGAATTTCAAAGTTTGTATTTTTCCCTATACAAATATGTGCCCGATCACATTTGCTTTTGAAATATATGTCAATGTTTTGCAAAAAAAAAAAAACACTTTTGTGATAGTATTATTTTCATTGAAGTGGACTATTATTTGTAAAAATGAGCTCCGCCGATTGTCGGTATTCGCTTACAAAACTCCTATTGGTAAGCTCGGATGCTATAATGGAGTTTTTATGGGACCACAATGTGAATGCGAAGGAATTGATATGTCCGAGGTGCTATAGACTGTGCACTTTAGAAGCGAGTCGAGGTCGATTTAGAAACAACGCTATTGTGGAAAGCACGACAACACTGCGTATGACTTATATACAAAAACTTTAGAGGCTATTCGCGCCCGTTAAAACACGACTTTTTTACGCTAATTATAAATCAAAAAGTATCAGTTGGGGGTGAGAGCATGCCGTTAAAAATTTTCATACTCAGGGGGTCCAACCTAGTGAACATAGCTTTACATTTATTTCTGAACCCCGGTTAGAACCCGAACCTAGGTTCACCGACCGTCTAAACCTTTTTGAAGTCTAGTTACCCTGTAGTACGGCGTTCCGGTACTGGATCTAACGAATCCGCTAATGAATCGTTACTACCGGCTACCAGCCTAACCACCAGCCATGTTATTTGCCTAACGAATTTTCTATGGGAATGTCCGCAAAACGTACCGTCGGTGTAGGGACGTGTCGGTACGTCTCTGCATTACCAGTCGTTAGTGTAGTGATACATCACCTGTCGTTAGCGAGTGTGCTCCCATCACTACACTGACGACTGGTGATGCAGCACATACCGACCCATCACAACACTAACGACTGGTATGACATACCGACACTAACGACTGGTAATGCAGAGGCGCACCGACGCACAGTGTAAGATTTTGTTAATCCAGGGGACTTAAATCAACTGCGGCCGTAGTTTGAGAGATATCGAATTGAAATTTGAAATGGAAGAGTTTTTTGGCCATACGGAAATATGTTTCCAAGATGAACAACATCGGACAAAAACTACTCCCACCTCCCATGCAATATCGTTTTTTTTCAGTATTAGCCAGAACACGATTTTCATATGGGAGCTATACGATAGAGTCACCCGATTTTCATGAATCTTTGCAGAATTGTGTGAAAGCATATTTAATAAATAATTGACAAGTTTGCTGACTTTATCACTGAAAACAAAAAAGTTTTTCTCACAAAAACTAGTTTTCCGACCGAGCGTTATATGGCATATAGTCATCCGATCAGGCTGGTTACGACACATATACAGCCTGTATGTAATTTCAAGACATTGTGCAAGGTTTGGTAACGATAGCTTTAAAACTGACAGAGTAGATATAAAAAACATGCGAATTACACGTGATTTTGTTCGAAAATTGGTCTTATAATAAAACGAAAAACTCAAAATGGCGGAAACATGCGGACGGTTTTTTTTTTGTGAATATGTTCTGGGGATCTACACGCTTGTTCTCCATGTGGTGGCATCGCCGAACTCGATGGAACTTACAAGTTGTAGTCCAAAAAAAGCAACATGGTTTTTGCAATTTGCCTAGTTTTTAGGTGTTTATAAAAAAAAAATTATATAAAATGACCCAGTAAAGGTATTTAAACCAGGTATTGAAATTTTCGCAGTTCAACTATTCAAGAAAAGGAAAAAAATTGCTCTTCTTGGAAACAAGACACTGACGGCTAAATTTTAATCACTTTAATTTTGTGCCTGATGCGAGTTGTTAAATTGAATTTTCAAGCGTTGCAATGTGGCATGTTTAATGACTATTTTATTGCAGTTAATGATAATTTAACTCTGATTTTTGTTTCTTTTCATAACAAGTGGATATTTTACTAGCATTTAAAAAAAAAATCATTCAATTTGAAGCACTTTTTTTTTGATTAAAGTCCCCCTAGATTGACAAAATTTTTTCCTTCTACGGCGCTTTTTTTGGGGCCTTCCCCATAAAAAATTTTTTAGAAAAAAAAGTTGGTTTTTTTTTTGGGTTGGTGGCGGGTATTTATTTTTTTTTTTGTTTATCTTAAATCCCAAACCCCAAAAACCTGGTATATTTGGTTTTCACAGCTGTCGCCAATAGCTGGTGAAAGTGAAAGGTTAAGTAAATGTTTTTAAAGAAAAAACATTTTATTAGATGTTCCGAGGCGGGATAGAGCCCACACTTTCTCTGCCCCACAACCGAAAAACATTCAATTAAAGTAAATATAAGAAAATTCTTCATCAGGGTGCCACAGAAATCACTAGCGATTTTTGTATAAACGCTTGTATTTTATATTAAAACTGCTCCAATTTATATGTGAAGAGGCACCAAAAAGCACGCCTACTAGATCAGATGGTGAATTTGAGCGATTTGGAATCAGCTACTAAAATCTGGTGACATGACAAAACGCCCACGGACATAAGGCCTATATGAAAAATTTCGATCACTACTTTGAAATATAATTCCAAATTTTTCTGGGCCTTTTGACCGGACATAAAGCCCATGGGTGTAATGTCCGTATTCAAATTTAAGTGACATTAAATAAACAGTGCTGAATATAAAATTTAACAAATTTATGCTTTCCACAGTGTGTTTACAATTTTGCTCCTTTAAAATGGACATAGAAATTCTGTCCCATTTTGGGCACTTGAGCCACGGTCACACCGGCAGGGCTAAAAAGGCACTAATAGTAGGTTGGCAATGCGTCTGCATTCTGCTGTTTATTAGTGGTATTCATTAAAGCAATTTAGATTTGGTTTAGATTTCGTTTAAGGCTTTAACATTGATTTGATTGAGGCTCGTGAACAGCTGTTAGTGAGAAAATAAATAGAATAGAATAGTCTTCCTCTGTGATCAGCCTGTCGCTGCTTTTGCTATTCCAAGCATTTTTGACTCTGTCCACTTTAGGCCGCTAATAAGCAAGGGACAGCTAGTTCGTTTTCAAATTAAAGCGCCATATTTCTGGCTTAATTTCAGAGTTTTTATTAAACTTATGTCCGAATATAATGTGGACATAAGGCCCATAACATTTATAAATTTAACTACGATTAATTTTGATATGGGCCTTTTGTCCGTGGGCGTTTTGTCATGTCACCCTAAAATCTACTTGGCTTTGTATAGTCGGTTTCAATTCGCTTTATTTTCGCCATCTGATCTAGTAGGCCTGCTTTTTGGTGCCTCTTCACATATAAATTGGAGCAGTTTTAATATAAAATACAAGCGTTTATACGAAAATCGCTAGTGATTTCTGTGGCATCGCCGCATAACTCGCTTTTCTTCAAAGTAAAATGATCACTCGAATTTTTGGGAGGCAGTCAACGAAGCAACTACCTGTTGTTCCCTTAGCTTGGTGATCGTTTCGTTTGCATCCCTGCTTCAAAAATTGCACAATAAAATACTTCTCTCTCTCTCTCTGTGTGAGTTTAAAAGTAACTATAAAATGTCTTTGCTTAAAATGATGAGCGAGTTTTGTGATTTGTGCTGGGTTTTTGCGAGTATTTTTGTAAGTAACAATTGTCAAGTCTTTACACACATCTTCATTTGGTTTGGCCAGTCGGTAATGTTATTATAATTAAGTGTTAGGAGATTAGCTGAAAACCTTTGATCGTAAGTCTATTATGTTGAGTTTTTGTTAATGACTGTGGACGTAATTTGCTCAGTACTTTTTGTTGTAGTTGGAGATTAGCTTACAATTTGTGGAGTTTAAAAATCCTTTTACCTTTGCAACTTAAATTCGTTCTGGTTAGTTCTTTCGCGTAGCGTCTTGTATGATAATCTTGTTCTTTTGCCTGGTCACCTTAGTTGCAGTAGGGGCTGGCATTAGGCGCTTCAGCTGCTCTGGTCTGATGGTAACCAAGGGTTTATCCTTGGCCCTGACTCCACCAGCCGTAGTGGTGGTGGTGGTGGTGGTTGTGGTAGTTGCCATTGTCGTGCTGGATTCTATCAAAGCCGTAGATTCATCAGCTGTGGTGGTGGTTGAAGAGGAACCACCTCCTCCTGCTCCTCCTCCGGCTGCATAGCGTGTGAGTACTTGAAATTTGGCAAATATATTGCGACTGCCATTTCGCTCCTTGTCCTTGTACTTGTCCAAGGCGGCTCCACTGGGCGGTTGTGGTTTCTTTGCACCGACTAGAGATTTATTTTTATAGAAATCCAATTCGTAATCAAAATCATTTGAGCTGCTGGGCAAGGCGGCCGAACTGGTCGAGGTCTCCTCGGCCAAGTGTCTCAGCATGAGGGTTAATTTCATTTCATGCTGTCGCTGGAGCAGCACGGCATTTCGTTCACCCTCCAGCCTGGCCTGTCTGACTGCATTGGACAGCACACGCTCCTTCCATTCCCAGGCATCTCGTTCACGCTCCAATTGCATCAATTGCATTTCCAGTTTACGAGACGAGTCCCTTAGATCTATCACCTTGTTGAAATATTTATAGAGCAAAGTGCGCATCTCCTCGGGCGAAAGTTTATTGAGGCGTGCCATCAGCATTTGTTCGCCCTTCTCGCGCTGTATTCGGTCGCTGGTATCGATGGACTTGTGACCGCAAATGAGTTCATTTTTAAATTCTATGGCCGCGTCTATGGCCTCGATGGCCTCATCGCATTCCAGCAGTTTTCGCTCCTCACGCTGCGTCAACATTTTGTCTCTCTTCAGCTTGCGATCCAGGTGACAACGTTCTTCCAGTAGCAAATCTCGGGTTCCCCTTAAATTTCGTATCTCGTGTCGTAAGCTCTCCTGTTGTCCGTTTTCCTCTAGATTTTCGGACTTTTCTCTTAGGATATGATTCAGGTGAGTGATTCTAGCCTGTACGGCTTTCAATTGATCCGGATGTGCGGACTCTACTTTGACCAATTGTTTGCCCGCCTCGCGTGCTTCCTTCAGTTTCAGGAGTTCCCCCTCGAATTGCTCACTCAGTTTGGTTTCCTTTTTGATTTTCTTTTGCAAGTCTTCAATTTGCTTGCGAGATTCGGCCACGGATTGTTGTAGTTTCTTTAGTTTTTGACCACTTTCGCCGGCTATGTGCTTCATGGAACTTAAATCGTCCAGCCGTTGCTGTAGATGGGCTATGATGGCATTCAAGCGCTCAAGTTCGGACTTGTCTTTGCCCTGCACCAAGGCTTTGGCTAAATGCTTCTTGGCCTTGTCACTTTCCGCCTCCAATTTGGCCTTTTTCTTGTGGAAACGCTGTTTGGCATGGGAGCGAGTCTCGCTGTTCTTAACCAATTCGGCTATGATGTTTTGTTTGACCTGCAAGAAAAGGTGGGTGAGTGGGACTCCCGGAAAAGCTCTATTTAAAGGTTACCTGCATGGTTTGTTCTATTTCCTTGAGCTGCCGTTGACGTCCCTCGATTTCGGCATGAAGTTTGCGTAGTTTCTTTTGCAACTGTTCGATGGGAGCATTAATGGCAGCCATTTCGCCACCTGAAGAGCTCTCCAGAGGTTCGAGCAACAACTGAGCCTCATTGGACGGAGCACTGGGCTGCTGGCAGGCCACTCGATTCAACATGGCCAGCTCGGCTGTACTCAGACTGGCTCCTGGCTGTATGCTGCGTCGTCGTCCAGCTCCAGACACTTCCGATTTCTCCTTCTTCACTAAATCACCCTCCTGGCTTTGCATCACTGCCTTGGGTTGCTTGAGCAAAAATTCCTGATGCTTGCTTTGGATGAGGGCATCTGTTTTGGCCCGAAATTCCTCCATAAGACTCTCCAATTTCTCGGCCAGATCCGGACGTTGGGACTCATTCTCATTGTCCGAGTCATTGTCTGAGTTTTGAGATTCCTCCTCGTCGGGCTCTTCGGCTTCCTCTATGGGCACCAAAGGCTTTTGCGAACGCAAAGCTTCGCTAGAACTCAGACACTCTTCGCATTCCTGCTTAAGATACAGCCACTCCTCGATTTGTTCCCGTTCCACCAGGCCCAGGGCCTGTGAAGACATTAATCTGCGGGTGAAATGAATGAATGTTAAGTGTTGGGCATATCTCTGGCCTTTGGCCATTACTCACTTGGCAAACAAGCCCTCGGCATTGGAGACCAGCTTGAACCATTGACTGGCCGCAAATTGCAGGCCAAAATTATTGTCCGCTGCCACTCCAACATCTCCTGCTCCAGTTTGTATAAGCTGCTCTGCAGGATTTGGCGGTGGGGAGATGGGGGTATTGTCATCGGAGAAGGTATTCATAATCACATAATTCCTGACACATTGCACTTTGAAAGCAAACTGTAGGTTGCCCAAAGTCTCACTCAGATGCTCCTCCAGGGGAGAGACACACAGTATGAGCAGAGTTTGAGCACGACCACCAAAGGAGTCCTTCAGCAGGGTGGTCAAAGTGGTCTGGCCATAGGGTATATTGCCATTAACACCATACATGATGCTGGGATCTGTGAGCGTGTTGACCACTTGCTCTAGCATTTGCAGACCTGCATCGCGTGGATGACCGGGTGGAGGAGCCCCCCAACGTTCACTGGCGCACAGGTCCGAGAAGCTGGCCGTGGATAAACGATGTTGTATCAAACCCTCCTTGGACACCCATTGCTGTTCCAGTGTGAGAGTGAATAAGGTGTGGGCAGGCGGATCGGTGGGTTGTCTGGCGGCCAGTCCTAGCTGAAGCCAGTGGAAAACCTCTTCAACGGAAGAGCACAGCACATTGCCCAGGCCCAAAAGGTCACGTATATCGCCCTCACAAATCTCCACAAAGCCCACATTCACCGCATAGGTGCGATCTGCATAACAATGAGGTTAGCATAAAATTTTCCAAAAAGAAAGAGAAGTCTGTAACCCACCTGCATTCCTGGCTATGTGACTGAAGATCTCTCTCACACAACGCTGCACCACTCCCTGCTCTGCCTCTCCATAGACACACTCAAATCCCTGGCCATACAAAGTATAACTCTTACCCTGTCCCTTTTGACCATAGGTCACCACTGAAGCATCGAAACCCTCCAGAAATAAACTGATCAGAGGGAAAACTGTCTGATGATACACCTGACTCTGACTGGTATTGCTGGCCAGGGCATGGGTTACGGGCACCGTATGCGTATCACCCACTTGTATCAATCCCGCTGCAATGCTATCCAAATGTTGCGCCCCTCCAGGCAAAGCACTGGGCAGCAGGCCCAAGGCTGAAGCAGCTATGGGTATGGCCTGCACAACACAACATCCTGTATTTTGCTCATTGTTGTTGCAGGAGTCCTCCACCACTTCGTTCTGCACTGCTTTGTTATTACCATTGGCATCCTCCGCCGCCTCCTCCTCCTGTTCCTGGTTCTTGGCATTGCCTTTATTTGTTTGGGGAAATATGCGCACTGCCACTTGGATGGGTATCTCCATTCTGTTTCTTTTAATGTGGCTTATCAATATTCACTTAAAATTCGGCATTTTCCAGTCATTTTCACTTGATTTTCCCAGCTGAATCGATATTAGAGTGACCGTCTTTCGCACAGAGTTGTGGTTCGGTTCATAGAACTAGTTTCAATTAGCGATAGTTTCCAACTTGTCTACGGTCACTCTGGTTAATTTTCACGTTGTTTTCAGCGCGTGTAAAAAAGCGAAAAATTAGTGAAATATAACCGCCAGAAAACATGTCCAAGCGTCGAATTGAAGTAGGTGAAACCTACGGCAGCAAAATGAGAAAGTGAGTAGCCTCAATTGACCCAAGTGGGCCCACATTTACCATCTTTCTTTCTCTCCACCCTACAGAGAACCGGAGGCGTCTGCGTCGACGTCCACCTCGACAGCGGCCACAACCTCAGCAGCCGGTACGGTGGCTCAAATACTTGGCGGATTTGTCCCCAACAAACAGCCACCCACCATGAATCAGTTTACATCCAAACCGTATTCGCAACGCTACCAAAATCTTTACAAGAAACGGATTACATTGCCCGTGTTCGAGTACCAAGCGGATTTCATGCGTCTGCTTAGTCAACATCAGTGCATAGTGCTGGTGGGCGAGACGGGCTCGGGTAAGACCACGCAGATACCACAATGGTGTGTGGAATTTGCAGTGTCCAAGGGCAGGAAGGGTGTGTCCTGTACACAGCCTCGACGAGTGGCTGCCATGTCGGTGGCCCAGCGTGTATCGGAGGAAATGGATGTGAATCTGGGCGAAGAGGTGGGCTACTCTATACGTTTCGAGGATTGTTCATCGCCAAGGACGCTGCTCAAATACATGACCGATGGTATGTTGCTGCGCGAGGCCATGTCTGATCCCATGTTGGAGCAGTATCAGGTGATACTGCTGGATGAGGCTCACGAGAGAACTTTGGCCACCGATATATTGATGGGTGTGCTCAAGGAGGTGATACGACAGCGCACAGATTTGAAATTGGTGGTGATGTCAGCCACCTTGGATGCAGGCAAGTTCCAGCAATACTTTGACAATGCTCCGCTGATGAATGTGCCGGGTAGAACACATCCGGTTGAGATTTTCTACACACCCGAGCCGGAGAGAGACTACCTGGAGGCGGCTATTAGGACGGTGATACAAATACACATGTGCGAGGAGATTGAAGGCGACATCCTGATGTTCCTCACTGGCCAGGAGGAGATTGAGGAGGCCTGCAAGCGCATCAAGCGGGAGATAGACAATCTGGGCTCGGAAATCGGTGAGCTAAAGTGCATACCCTTGTACTCCACGCTGCCGCCCAATCTTCAGCAGCGCATCTTTGAGGCTGCTCCACCACCGAACGCTAATGGCGCCATTGGCCGCAAGGTGGTGGTGTCCACTAACATTGCCGAGACCTCCCTGACCATAGATGGTGTGGTCTTTGTCATAGATCCTGGCTTTGCCAAGCAAAAGGTCTACAATCCCAGAATACGCGTAGAGTCCCTATTGGTTTCACCCATTTCCAAGGCATCGGCTCAACAGCGTGCCGGCAGAGCAGGTCGTACGCGTCCTGGCAAATGTTTCCGCTTGTATACGGAAAAAGCGTTCAAACATGAAATGCAGGATAATACCTATCCCGAGATTTTGCGATCAAATTTGGGTGAGGCGAAATTTGCAAACATTTCTTCCAGCATACAGCGTACTATATTCCTGTTTGAATTCATTACCCAGGCACTGTGGTCCTTCAACTCAAGAAACTGGGCATTGATGATCTGGTGCACTTCGATTTCATGGATCCCCCGGCCCCCGAAACGCTAATGCGTGCTCTGGAGTTGCTCAACTACTTGGCTGCTCTCGATGATGACGGAAATTTAACCGATTTGGGTGCGGTTATGTCTGAATTCCCGCTGGATCCACAATTGGCCAAAATGCTGATAGCCAGTTGTCAACATAATTGCTCCAATGAGATACTTTCCATTACTGCCATGCTGTCGGGTGAGATACCAAATTGTGTACAAATAACTCCGTGCTTAAGTTGAGGCTGTAAATGGGGGAGGGGCAAAAAGGTTCATCTAGTTAACTGTAGGAGAAAAAGTAGAAAGGAGCAACTTAAAATGAAACAAAAGTTACCTTGGTTTTATTTAACCATATGGAGTTTGAAACCCAAAGGAATTTAAAAAAAATAACAAAACTAGGTCAAAATTTCATCATCTAACGTGGTCAGAAATGAAGTTAAGCCCAAATATGTAAACATAATCTCGAACTTATATGTTCAAAATCTTATCTACACCCACTTTTTAGTCTAAATTGATATTTTTCAAGTTCAAAAATATAAAATATTCAGAGAGCGTGAGTCGGCAATTCCCATATCAGCCCATTAATGAATGATTCATGGTTGAAACTTGTGAGAACAAAACCTAATTAGACAAATTTCTCTTTCTGCTAACAATAATCTATGGCAATTATCCTTCCCACCTTATCGACTCTCTTTAAATCCAAATTTCCCCTTTTTTTCATCAATTTGACAATCAGGCCCATTCCCTTTTTTGATGTCGATCAAATTATGCGGAATCGGATATAAAATCTTGGCTCTTTCAAAAACAGACTGTGATTTTTGGGCGTTAAACTTTAAAAACCAAATTTATTTTCATTCGACTTTCTCGGTGGAAAAAAGATTCGGTCTACTTCTTTAATCGTTTCTTAGAAATCACAACTCGTAAGGAATTTGTGTTCTATTTACATTTGAATTGATGTTCACCGCGAGTATGTGGCTTCCGTAATGACCAAATAATAGT
>JAEIFU010002507.1:0-42744 GCA_018904235.1 Lordiphosa stackelbergi
TTTCAAGTCCTCTGTCTGATTAAAATAGTCATAAATGCGCTCATTTTCTTTTATATGGACGTTGACGTAAATGCGCAGTACGTTCAAGTGGCCCATACGACACCAAGCCACGGCTTGTTACGCGCGAACCCTAGACAAAATAGTAGCATAAAATAGTAACCGAACCGACCTAGAGGCGGAGACAATGAGCGTGTTCAGCAGCATAAATCGATGACAAAAATCGACTATTTTTTTAGATTGTGCTGGTGAACGGGCATTATGCGCAGGAGGAGGGAATCTTGAAAAGCCGCCACTCCAAAAAGGAGAAGCCCTGCGTACGCGTAGTAACCACCTCATCTGGGTACGTGGACACCTCATCACAGTTTGTCAATGCAAAACCATTCAGCTCCTCCCTGAGAAGAGCTGGTTGGGTATGCCCATATCCGCAGCAAGATAATCACATGGAATGAAACCCGGAGGCTGGTAGGGCGCTTGATAGGGTCACGTGGTCCTCGTTTAACATGAAAGGCAAAAATCTTACTTCTGTTCTGGGCCATAACGGGTCACTGCCTTATTGGCAGGCATGCAGCGGGCTTGGTAGTCGCTCACAGCGATTTCTTTAGAACGACAGAAGGAGACATTACTTCATCTTTTTGCCATTGCCCAGCTCTAAGTAGAAGGAAACTCAAATCTTTGGCCACACTACTAGGTGGGACAGTACAAAAATATAGAATGAACAAATTTATGGATTATTTTATGATGTTCCGTGCATCGTTAAGAACTCATAGCTAGTGATGGGCTCGCGACGGGATTCCAGTGGGACCCGAGAGACGCGCGACGATATTGAATTAAAATTTGTTGGTCGGGATCGTGGCGGGACGGAACGAATTGTCCTTATTTGCCCACCTATGCTCTTAGCCCATTGCCACTCTGTTAAAATTAACATTTTCTGACCCTTCTTTGCGTGGATGGTAATGTATATTTTGACAAAAGAAAAAATATTTGCATCGGATATTCGATTTTATGTGCACATTCTCGCCGGGGCCGGGACTACAACAAACATGTTTTAAGTAAAAAAAAGTAATAATATTAAACGGGGGAATCCCAAACAGTTAGTGCTAGGGGAGGACGGTAAAAAAAATTAGGTGGTAAGTTTTTAATTTATTAAGCCATGTTTGCTGTCAAAAATTCAAACCTTCCCGCCCCCCCAACAAAAATATATCGATAAACTTTGTTCATTGAGCGTGTTCAGCAGCATAAATCGATGACAAAAAATCGACTATTTTTGTTAGATTGTGCTGGTGAACGGGCATAAAGCGCAATCATGATTGCTATTTTTCGTGATTGTGTTAGATGTGAATCTAACAAAGAAATAGTTTGTTAGAATTGCTTGTTTATGATTTGTTATCGATAGCACACAGCTGTCAGAAGTAAACAAACAAGCAATTTAGAAAAGGCAAATGCAAAATGAATGTGAAAACCTCTTTCTTTTTAATAAAAAAAAGGCAGAGGACGTGGTTTTGCCAGTAGCTCACGGAAATTGCGTGCAAGGCTCTACTGGTTGTTGCGGATTAGGAGGGAATTTTGAAAAGCCGCCACTCCAAAAAGGAGAAGCCCTGCGTACGCGTAGTAACCACCTCATCTGGGTACATGGACGCCTCATCACAGTTGGTCAATGCAATACCATTCAGCTCCTCCCGGAGAAAAGCTTGATGAGGATGCCCATATCCTCATACAAGATAATCACAAGGAACGAAACCCTGCGCCTGGTTACGGAAGAATGGAATAACCTTCTGGCTTACGCTGTAGCTAGGGTCACATGGTCCTCGTATAACCTGAAATGGAAAACATCTTACTTCTGGTCTGGGCCATAACGGGTCACTGCCTTATTGGCAGGCATGCAGCGGGCTTGGTAGTCGCTCACAGCGATTTCTTTAGAACGACAGAAGGAGACATTACTTCATCTTTTTTGCCATTGCCCAGCTCTAAGTAGAAGGACAGTAGAAATATATATTATATAGAATGAACAAATTTATGGATTATTTTACCCCGAGAGACGTGCGACGATATTGAATTCAAATTTGTTGGTCGGGATCGGGACGGGACAGCCGTGGTCGGGATCGTGGCGGGACGGGAACGAATTGTCCTTATTTGCCCACCTATGCTCTTAGCCCATTGCCACTTTGTGGATTTGGCCATCGGATATTCGATTTTATGTGCACATTCTCGCCGGTGCCGGGATTACAACAAACATTTAATGACTAACAAAGTCTTAAGAAAAATTCAAGGGTAATTCCAGGAGCAGTTGGTGCTAGTAACGACGGTCATAAATATTTAGTAGTCAGTTCTTAGTTATGTTAAGCTGTTTGCAGTCAAAAATTCAAACCTTCCGCCAACAAAATTATATCGATAACTTTGTTGCCCAAAAATTCTATCAAACTCGTTCACCAGCAGACTAACACTTTTTTTTTGATTGATGATTTTTGTTAGATGATTGGTGTATGCTGGTGAACACGCCCATTGTTATGTTTGGAAAAGCACTGATTTAAGTCTTATGGGTCGAATATTGCGGAGACCACACACAGGATCCGTACTCGAGTATGGGACGGACAAGAGAAATGAAAAAATTTTCGTTGTATATGGATCGTCAAATTCTTTCGACCAGCGTTTAATAAACCCAAGAATACCCCTGGCCTTACAAACAGTAGCCGTTATCTGAGAGTCAAATTTAAGTCGGTGATCAAGGATAACACCAAGATCATTTACTTCATTGACTGTATCATCTAAACACTCTAGTGGGACATTATTTATCAAATAAGAACAGAATTGTGGTGAGCTTCTGTAAAATGTCATAACCTTACACTTGGAACTGTTTAGGTTTAACAGATTATCTTTACACCAAGACTGAAATGCATCCAAGTCAGCTTGCAAATTAAAGCGGAAAACCAAATCATTATATGTTAAACATAGTTTCACATCATCGGCGTACATAACAACCACGACAGTGAGTCAAGACTGACGGGGAGATCATTTTTAGTGTAAAAAGCAATGGACCCAAGTGACTACCTTGGGGTACACCAGAGGTAACCTGGATTGGTTGAAAGCCGTCTCAACGGTTAGAGACTTCGACCAAACTTCGCAGATCAGCTTAAAATCATTGCATTTTACCCATGACCTCCTGTTTGAGAGCAGTAATATTGAGAACAAAACAGTTTTTCTTACTAAAACCATTTTCCAAACGAACATTTGTTTCAAGAAGTAAGTCATCCGATCCGGTCGGTTCCGACCAGAGAACGGCTTCATTCGATTGCAAATCGCTCCCACATTAATCAATACACGAATAAACTGGCCTTTGCGATCAATGCATCGAGTTTTCATACATCATCATGCTCGCCCCGAGTTTAATTCAACTCAATTGTTGGCACTCTGAGCATTACCAAGCCCCGCTTCATTCCACTCAGCTCGGTGATTTAATCGCTTAGCTCAACGATGATTATCTGAGCGAACGAAAATCATCCGTACGAATAAACTCAAGACAAAAGACACATATGCTAAATACGCATATGTATGTGACCATTACGTCACCGGTGTTTTGTTGTTGTCGCGCTCTGACCTCCAACAACAACATCATATGTCTCTCCTCTCTCTCTCCTATGTCTCTCGTATTGCGTTGGCCTGAGTTTTGCTCCAAGATCGAACACACAAGTGTCGCCTCAAAAAATTTAGTTCAACCGTTCGATGCGATTGCGGTATGAGTTGAGTGTTGAGAATGAAAATTTTTGTTCGATGAATAAGTATGAACAAAAAAACGTTGGATCAAAGCTTTGGCTCAACCGCTCGATACGATTGCGGTTTGAGTTGAGTTGAGTTGAGTTTAGAGTTTTGTGAGATGAATAAATGTGAGTAAGAATTTTTGTGCATGACGCAATCAAGAAAAAGTGATTTTGCAGTTCTCTGGTTCCGACATATTAGTAGATCCTGTGCAAAGTTTCAGCTCGATAGCTCCAAAAATTAAAACACTACACGGACACGCACGCGGGCGGACACGGGGACGGACAAAGCTTAATCGACTCAGCTCGTCATGCTGATCAAGAATATATATACTTTTGTGGTCGGAGATGATTCCTTCTGTAAAAAAAAACTTTTTGTGTTCTAGAACTTAAATAATCAGAGATCCAAATAAGAAGGTTAGTTGGAAAACCAATTAAACTCAGTTTGTGAAGCAGCAAGGAGTGATTGACAGAGTCAAAAGCCTTACTAAAATCAGTATAAATCACGTCAGTTTGCATCTTACATAAGAATCCTTTGATCACTAATGATGTAAGCTCTAATAAGTTAGTTGTAGTGGATCGACGCTTCACAAAGCCGTGTTGAAAGGGTGAAATAATGGAACTGCATAAATGCTGCAATTGAGATGTCATAATTCTCTCAAAAGCTTTCGGAATTGCAGACAACTTTGAAATACCTCTATAATTCTCAACATCAGACTTATTACCTTTTTTATGGAGAGGAATGATAAAAGATTCCTTCCATAACATAGGGAAAGTGGATGATAACAGAGACAATTCGAATAATTTATAAATAGGCTTACAAAGTGCATCAGAGCAAAACCTAAGTACACAACCAGGTACTCCGTCGGGTCCCGGTGCATAGACAGGTTTTACAGAGTTAAGATCACAAAGGAGGAGCTTTCGGTTATAACAGGGCTAAATATACAATTGGACTTATTCAGCCGATAAGGGTATGGTTGATTCGCAGAAAAACTAGTGGACGAGTAGGTTGACGTAAAAAACTCCGCAAACAGATCGGCAATGGCCTGATCGGTGTTCGCTTTCATATTACCATAACGCACAGATGAGGGGATTGTGGAAAATTTGCGTTTAGAATTTACAAACGAATAAAACTGCTTAGGATTTTGCGAAAATTGCAGCCTGCAACAGTTAAGATAGTCTTTATAGCATTGTGCATTAAGCACATTAAATCTAGAACGAACATCAACATATCGAGAGAAATCAGATGATTTTTTTTAAATCTTATACTTTTTTGAAATACCTTGACTTCTTGTTTTAACTTGAAAAATTTAGTTCTATTGTGACCCAAGGTTGCAACTGGACAGCGAGGGAATCATCTCCGAACACAAAGTATATAAATTCTTAATCGGCATGACAAGCTGTTGTCATATAAGCTTTGTCCGGCGTACATCAATGTCTGTCAATTTTACGCGAACTAGTCCAATCGGTTTGGAGCAATCAAATCACTTTGCCACAGAAATCTTCTTATTTGAAAACAAGCCGGTCGAATGTTCCAGAAGCCGACCACACCAGAAATCAAATCGATAGTTCATTCAAATGTAGGATGAATAGGGTCAAGAAAACACTGGGTTGTTTTAGCTGCAACATTGCTCGGGAGGGTCCAATAGAAAGATTAAATCAAAGCTCAGTTTGGTCGAGGTCGCTAACAGATTGACTTGTGACAACGGCAACTCATAAACTTCGGTACAGACGAAGTTAGCTTTGCCTTTCTCGATTTTTAAATTAATTAGTTCTCTTGTGAACCAAGCTCACTACTGCCACGCAGTTGAAATCTCCAAGAACAACCAAAAGGTCACTGTTTGATAGTAATAGGGAGACCGACTCGATGGCAGAAAGGTGAGATGAGTAAACTGTGGCATCAGAGCGTGGAGGAATATAGGAACAAGTAATAAAAACGGAAAAAGTAGAAAAGTTATTTTAACACTTATAAACTCGATGTCAAGGGAATCAAAGTATCTGTAAACTCCGACGAGAGGCCGGAAATCTACAGCAATTAAAACCCATCCTCCAATGCGAGAAGAGCGATCGCGTCTATAAGTGGTGTATTTAGCGGGAAAAATTGTGGAATCTGAGATGTCCGATTTTAACCACGTCTCAGTAAAAACTAGAACATGAAAATCGAAAGATATACTGTCAATAAACAGTTTTGCTAATTTAGAATTAAGACACCACAGTAGAAGGAGAGGAGTCTGAAGGGTTAGAAGATATAGAAGGCAAATAAATAGGAGAGCGAGTTTTCTTTTTGGGAACACATTCTTTAACAATTAAATGTTCCGTCCAGAAATTGTTTTAAAGATTTTATCTGGGACACTTACTTTAAAAGAGGCAACATCCCTTTCATATGAAAATTTGAACTTATCTACCAAAACATCTGCGTCTTGAATTTTTGGCCTGAATGTAGGCTTTAACATCATTAGATGTGAGATCAGGGGCAAGTCGAGAAACAAAGATATGCTTCTTCGGAGGGAATACCTGTGAGGCTTTAGAGCCCATGATTCCCCAGTCACCTCAGTAATAGATACCGAAATAGGGGAGCAGCCACCACAGCACTCTCTTTAGGTATATCTACAGCAGGGAGGATCGGGACCCCCTGGACGGACGTTTCAGACCCAACATCTGATATCACCATGACCGGTATCAGAGATGCCACTGTCTATAGTGGTAAAATCTCCTGTACCAATTATCTTCCGAGCTGGAGCCGGAGTATTAAAAGATATCAGACGCTGGACATTAGGAATCGATGGGCTCTGGGCTTGGGCGGGAACAGAAAGAGCATTTTGCTTCTGAGGCACACCGATTTTGCGGGAGACTCTTTCATCAGTTTTAAACTGGAGAATTGAGAATCCATAGTCACAAACTCGTCAGTAAGTTTGACAAGTTTGGAATAAACGCTCTTGAAACCAGCTCTAGTCTGCTAGTTCTGATCATAAATGATACATTTGTCGGGAGAAAATGGTACCCTAGCTGCGACTCTTTATAAAGAGTCATTTCTGTTCCGTTTTTCTGATCAGTTTCGACTCCTTTTCGAGTCACTTGCGATTCTTTTTCGAGTCGTTTTTAAATAAATCACATTTATAGCATTTGTATGAGTCATTTTCGAGTCTTCCTTAAGTCGCCCATGAAATGAATCTCTTTTTAATCATCAAAAGTGCTCGAAAGAGACACATTAAGGTGATTTTTGTTAAAATGATCTTCCAAATACTAGGTGGGTATTACTAATGTTGTTATTAAAGTATGACGCTTTTTTATGTATTGTGTATACAACAGCGCTATTCCGATCAATCGAATTCGGAAACGAGAAGAGTACTGAGTGATACAAATTTAAGCTTCACTTATTGCCCCCCATCTATAACCAAACATGCTGATAAAAATCTAAACGCTTTCATTTTTATGCGCTGGCCCCACTGTGCAGCCAACTATCGATTAATAATACTCACACCATCGATACACAAAACTCTCTCTTAAATATCGACCATCTCTAGTCCCCAAAGTCGAGTTGGCATTTGGATATTTTGCACGGAATTGTATCAATTTTTAAACAATAACGACAACTCGACTGCTTGCATACTAGCTTTTAAAGTGTATGTAAATGTATTATTTACCAAATTGCAAGTGTAGAATTGTGTGCGTGTAATTGAACAACACCTTTTGTGTAAGTTTTGTTTGCTAATTAAAAATTAGGCTGAAAAGGCTACAAAAAAAAAAAAAGAGAGAGAGCGAGCCACTTGTACTGGTGTTTGTGTTAAATTTGAAGTGCGTGAGCGGCGGTGTATACCTCTCCCTGTGTCTCTCTGTGTGTGTGTGTGTTTGTGTTATTTTTATAAATTTTAATGACAAGCACAAATGGCTGCCCTTATAATTGTTTCAATTTTACAATTGCCCCACCCCCGGCACAGAAACACTTGCTGCCCGTAAAAAAAATAAAAGAAAATTGAAAGGTGTTATTGCAACCCTGGAGTTTACATACGCTCTCTCGCTCGCTAGCTCTCACTCTTTCTCACACTCTCCAACCACTGCTGCTCCAATTTTTCGTATCATAAAAAATTAATAATAATAATAATAATAAATATGAAAAATATATTTAGTAAGACACAAGTGCAGCAGCTTAGAAATTGAAAAAACAACAACAACAACAGCAGCAGTAAAAGCGAAAACGATGGTAACAAAAAAGAAATGAAAATAAAAGAGTGTGAGAGTGTGAGGGCAAAAACTCGCTGCACAAACGTCCACGTAAACTTTTAACTTTTGCTTTGACTGTTCTCTTCTGGCTATTGAAAATATTGAACCCAATCTTAGTTTCCCTTCCCCCCCAGGACAGGCTAGCCAGAGCAGGCAGAGGAAAAAACGGTAAAACGGTAAATTGGTCACAATTTGTAACCAGTTTTTGTCGTTCATTGAACCTGTGCGCCGCCCCCTGCACCCGCTCCTAGTTGATGTCTTGACACTTTCCAAGACCTGGTAGATGTGGTTATCCCTGAAAATTATGCAAGACCCTTGAACCACCAGGTAGTGGACTGAAATTTCTCTCTATGTGGATTTTATCTCTATACTTTATCAGTATTTTTATTATGTTTAAAATAAGATTGAAATGGTTGGAGACAGGCACAGATTTAACATGTGAGATGGATGGTTATACTACAAAGATACCCTTAGAATCTTGTAATATCCTGTACAAAGTAAGCACAGATCTCAGAGAAACCGCATTTCTTACAATTTAAGAAAAACTTTATATTCTCCTTCATTTTTGTAGATAGAATGTTGAAATTTAAGAAAGTGCCTTTGATAATGATTTGATAGAAGCAGATAATGAAGCTATCAACCAACAAAGATTGACTGTAGCAACACTGCGAGATGCACACATACCAAACAAAATGGAGAGACAAAGAGAGAAAGAGAAATTAGGGTAATACAACTTATAAAGGTATGAGTATAAAGGATGAGTGCGCTCTCTGCTCAGCTTTCAGTGCTAGGCAATAAGAGAGCGCGAAAATGTAACTGTGTCTCTCTCTAACACACAGTTAAGCATGACTTTGGCAAGCATTCGGTGTGAATTGGCGAGCATGTTCGTGCTTCAGGACCTATGGCTGAGAAACTCTGCCTTAATAGTTGTGTCATGGACCGGCCAAATGAAGAGACTCAACGAAGATCGGCTAGCGTAACAGGTTCCACTGTCGGAAGACAGACTCCACTGTCGGTTAAGAAACTCCACTGTTGGGAGAGGCTGCATTGTCGGAAGACAGACACCACAGTCGGAGGACAGACTCCACAGTCGAAAGACAGACTTCACTGTCGGAAGACAGACTCCACTAACGGAAGAGAGACTGTACTGTCGGACTCCACAGTCGGAAGACAGACTCCACAGTCGGAAGACAAAATCCACAGTCGGAAGAGAGACTCCACTTTCGGAAGATGGACTCCACAGTAGGAAGAGAGTGCATTGTCGGAAGACAGATTCCGCAGTCGGAAAACAGACTCCACAGTCGGAAAAGAGTGCAGCCGCCAATATCAGAATAGGAAGAAAAATTCCACTGTCGGAAGAAGGACTCCACAGTTGGAAGAAAAATTCCGCTATCGGATTAGAATCTCCACTGTAGGAAGAGGGACTCCACTGTCGCTCGACAGAATGCACTGTTGGAAAACAAATTCCACTGCCGTATTAGGGACTCCATTGTCGGGAGAGAGAGACCACTGTCGTAAGAGAGACTCCACTGTAGGAAGAGGGACTCCACTGTCGACAGAGAATCTCCAACGTCGAATAGAGTCTCCGATGTCGAAAAACAGACTACACTGTCGATAAACAGATTCCACTGTCGGAAGACAGACTTCACTGTCGGTTAAGAAACTCCACTGGAATCTGTTTTCCGACATCGGAGTCTCTCTTATGACAGTGGAGTCTATCATTCGATATTGGAGTCTCTTCTCCGACAGTGAAGTCTCTCTTCCGACTGTTGAGTCTTTCTTCCGACAGGTCTATCTTCCGATAGTGTTGTCTCTCTTCCGACAGTGAAGTCTTCCGACTGTGGATTCTGGACAGAGGAGTCTCTATCCCGATAGTGGAGTCTATTTTCCAACAGAGTAGTCTCTTCTGATAGTGGATTCTCTTATCCGACTTGTATCCATCCTTTTTATTATACCAAAATAGTAGATTAAACCATTTCCACTGTGTAAATTTGCATCAAATTTGTTCATTCCATGGCTTTTGTACCACAAATGAGCAAATAAGAGAAGCTACTCCAGCGCAGCCCTCAAATTGTGGTGCGAATTTTTGCATTGTGGCAATCCTGTACGATCTTCTCATTCTTGATTCACACGACCGATAACTAAAAAATGCTATAGTTACTTAGACCTGGAGTAGCAGCAATCGTCTTCAAGTCTTTTATATTTAGGTTTATCTACTAGGAGTTCCTTAAGTTAATGCACAACAGCAATTTCACTTAAATTAATTTTACAGACAATTTTTTTTTTGGCAGAATAATAACACTGAGTTAAAACTAATTTACATAAATAATATTTTTTTTTTTGTCAAAAAGTCTTGCGGTATTTTTATTGAATTTTCAATTGTTCATAAAATTGGTTATAATAATGCGATTTAAGTCAAATATGCGCCGTTTTGTTCGATGACGAGTTCCCAACGAGATGCCAACTTCATAAAGCCCCTCTTATAGAAGCTCGCTTCCCTATTGGCAAAAAACTCGGAGAGCCAATTTTCACAGGACTCTCTTGTGGCCAACTTCCGACTACCAAGCTCGTTCGCCATGGACAGAAATAGGTGGTAATCACTTGGTGCGAGATCCGGACTATACGGTGGATGCAAAAGAACCTCCCATCCGAGCTCCCGGAGCTTCTGGCGCGTCACCAAAGATGTGTGTGGCCTGGCGTTGTCCTGATGGAAGACAATTCGGCCTCTGTTGATCAAAGATGGCCTCTTCTGCATGAGTGCTGCATTCAAGCGGTCCAGTTGTTGGCAGTACAGGTCCGAATTGAGCGTTTGGCCATAGGGGAGCAGCTCATAGTGGATGATTCCCTGCCAATCCCACCAAACACACAGAAGAACCTTCCTGGCCGTCAATCCAGGCTTGGCCACCGTCTGGGCAGCTTCACCGCTTTTCGACCACGACCGTTTGCGCTTCACGTTGTCGTAAGTGACCCACTTTTCACCGCCAGTCACCATCCGCTTCAAAAACGGGTCGATTTTGTTGCGATTCAGAAGCGATTCGCATGCATCCATACGGGCAAAAATGTTTTTTTGCGTCAAGTCGTGGCACCCATACATCGAGCTTCTTTTTGAATCCAAGCTTCTTCAAATGGTTTATAACGGTTTGATGACTCATGCCCAGCTCTTGGCCGATGCTACGGCTGCTACTATGCCGGTCTTTTTCGATCAATTCAGCGATTTTATCGCAATTTTCGACGACAGGCCTTCCGGACCGTGGCGCATCTTCGATCACCTCTGCACCAGAACGAAAACGTTGAAACCATCGTTGTGCGGTGGAAACGGAAACTGTATCGGGTCCATAAACTGCACAAATTTTATTGGCAGCATGAGATGCATTTTTGCCTTTATCGTAGTAGTACTGTAAAATATGCCGTATTTTCTCTTTATTTTGCTCCATGTTTGCGACGCTATAACTCACGAACGACTAAAAACAAACAACAATAAATCAAACACGTGTTAGCGCGTGAAAAGAGCTTTCCAAAAAGCTCTAGCGTGAACCGATGCGACGAATACAACTAGAACTACGCGCTTAAAGACAAGCTTGCGGAAATACCGCAAGACTTTTTGACAACCTTATATATCCCTACTTTTTACATAAATATATATTTTTTTACATAGAAAAGTTAATTATATATTATTATTTTTAAGGTGTGTTCTATTAAACTATTAATAAATTTATGTGTGCTTGAAATTGTTTTCAAAGAATAGGGTAGGTTGTTCCAGAGCTGAATAGCAGAATAATTATAATTGCTTCTAAGAGCTCTCCAGTTTACATCTTAAGGATACCAAGTTATTCGTGCGTCTTGACGATGCAAAGTTTAACAAATCAAATAAATATGACGGTTCCTTAGTATATATTATTTTGTGTAGTAGTTTCAATACCTTGCAGTAAATCCAATTGTTTAAATTAGTATTAAGTAAGTTGTTTGTGTGGATAGTGACATGGTCAGTTCGACTAAGATTATATACATATCTAGAAATGTTATTAATTGCTACTTTTAATTTATTCTGACTACTCATATCACTGCTAAATTTAGTACGCAGAAGTGTTTTTGTAAAGTTTAGCTGCCTCAGCAGACCATACATTTTTCCAGTGGCTTTATTAATTTGATCAGTCCATGTTTACATATATCAATACATTCACAAAGTTTACTTAACGGTCGACTAACATGCATTTGGACGTTATCTGCATACATATGAACATCACTAATTTATAAAGATTTGGGAAGGTCATTTGCATAAACAACAAATAGTAGTGGCCCTAACAATGATCCCTGTGGAACTCCCCGTGTGATTGAAACAAGTTCTGATTCAAGTCCATTCGCTACTACGGCTTGTTAGTAGTAGTAGTAGTAGAAGTTCTTTATTTATAGAACATTAAATATATATTGGCATGGCATTTTGCCGTTAGCCTTAAATTTAAATTATACAATTCATTTTAATAAGCTAGAGCTACCGGAACGCCCTTCCTTCAGAGCTACACCACCTACCTTCCCCGCTCGTCGCGAGATAGTAGATCTTTCACTCCTCAGGATGGAGTCCGGGCTCCACCAATTAATAAAAAAAAACAAAGAAAAAAAGTAACAGAATTCTCTTTTAAAATGCTTCCTGCATGATTCTTGCCCTGTATTTGTGAGCATCCAACAGGTATTTTGCTAACACTCTCCAAGATTGCCCGTTTAAGATTGCTATAAGCTCTTCCAATGTGAGACATGCCTTGCCCCATGAGCGGATCCTCAGTTCGTGCAAGATTGGACAGACTGCTATAAAGTGAAACACATCTTCGCGTACTCTCATGTTGCAAAGGCTGCACAGCTCATTTTCAACACGTCTGTGCGGCGAATAGTTAAGCGCCAGTACCTCTGTTCTGGCTCTGCAAATATAGGAAATGGTTAGAGTGTCATAGTCTTCCCTAAAGTAATTTTTTTTCTCCAAGCTCGTAACTTAAACGCTTGTACATCTGTCGAGAAGTGCTTTCGCGAGCTCGCCTGATATTTGCCTCACGCGTTCTATCGTAGATTGAAGCCAGTAGAGAGGATTGACTCTCTTTCCAGGTGTTAGGGTCGGCTTTTTTTTGAAAGCATTGCGAAGACGACGCTATCAGTGTAGACGCTACCATATTCGAATACCTGTCAGCTGACAAAAACATGATTTTTTTTTTGTATTTGAAGTGCGCTTGTAGTGTGTCAAGGGACACCTCAGGTAGGCCTGTCTCCAAATGTATAGCATATGTAGGCGTATTGTTTGGGAGATAAAACATTTGTTTCAGAAAGAATCTTAGCAATTTTTCGGCATCGTCGTATGACTCCCATCCCCAGACTTCGGCAGCATAGCACATAATAGTTCTCGCCGTTGCCTGAAACATTTTATACTTTGTACTCGCGCTTACATTTTTCTTCTTCATCAAGGCTTTCCAAGTGCTGTTTAGTGATCTTTTGGACTCACTTAGTACTTAGTACACTTACTACGGCTTGTTTTCTGTCGCTTAAATGTGATTGTATTAACTTCAGTGCAGTCTCAGAAAAATTACTTAAATATCTGAGTTTAGTTAATAGTATTTCGTGGTTTACCGTGTCAAATGCCTTACTATAGTCGAGAAGAGTTCGAAAAGTCACATATCCTCAACTACTTTTAATAGCGCTGTGGTGCAACTTTTATGCTTGCGAAAACCAGATTGCCTATTGTCAAGTAACTTATTTTCCTCAAGAAAACTATTAATTTGTTTGGTCATCACCTTAATAAACACTTTTGAAAGAAATGGCAGTATTGATATTGGCCTGAAATCATTTGAAGTCTTTGGTATTGGGATAATTTTCGCTATTTTCCAGATGTCTGGGAATGTAGATGTTATGAGCGCTGTATTTATTATGTGAGTAATATGATCTAAAATTTTGGGTAGCAGGATTGAAAGAAATTTCGGATCCAGTCTGTCTAGTCCTATTGCATTTGACTTAATATTAAGGATAGACTCTAGGACATCACCCCTACAAAGTTAAAATAATTATCACAGTTAATTATGGGTAAGTTTAGATACGGATTAGATGAAACTTCCGGTATATTTGATTGTACAAACTTCATATTAAGGGTATTAACGTTAATACCGTCTGTGATCACAAGGGTGTTTTTTCTTCTTCCAATATTCTTAATATTTTTCCATGTCTGACTAGTGGATATTGCACTATTTAGCTTATTTGTGTAATATGTACGTTTTGTATTGCAGATCATTTTATTAACTTTGCGTCTGGAGTTTGAAAATTGAGTATATAATATTTCAGTTTTGTACCTCTTCCATTTTAGATATGTCTTATTTCGTTTTATTATTGCATCTTGCATGCGCTTATTAAACATGAACACGAGGTCTCGATCTTTACTATCCTTGGCATAGGAGCTGCAAAGGAAATGAATATTGCACAAGTTCAGGCCCTTCGGAGGTGTGCTGGTATTACTCTCATTTGCATTACCAGGTACGCTTCCTCCGGCATCGAGAGCAAAATTGCTGGCTACAAAAGAGCTCTTAAAACTTACACAAATCAATAAGGATCTCATAATGTATATCATAATGTAACTACAGCGTTCTGCTGATACTAGCTAAACTTTTGTGTACAACATCTTTAAGGAACTTTTCACAACACCAAACCTTGCTCCAAACTTGTTCTAAATAGTAAAACGTTAAGACTAAGTATACATGAAATGGCTCCAGAACATTTGAAAGCCATCTATAGTGAAAAATTTGAATTTAAGGACAATAACTGGACTATTTTTGCTACAGATGCCTCTGTTAATGCAGATTGTGTAACCCCATGTCATAAAAATGGCTTGCCAAATAGCTAGTGATAATAATTACAGGGGGGGTTGTGATATTTTCTGATAGCATGAGTGCGATATCCATGTTAAAGGATCATAAATCTAAGTCATATGTGGCTGCGACAAAGCAGTGATCCAGGTCTATACGGGCATTCGATGAGTGCCCTCCATCTATCACAACGTGATCATCATCGCTCACGTTGATCAGGGGACTTTCAGGTCGACTTATGGATCTCGCGATGTTTAAATCTGGTACTACTAAAGACCATGTTCCTGACCGCAGCAAAATCTATTAGCCTCTCTTCGTTAACGCAGGTTGTTTCATGTAGGCTAAATCGACTTCTCTGCCGGATTTCGCGTTAAAATCGCCTAGCACGATCTTAATGTCGTCAGCAGGGCAGCGCTCGTATAGGTGTTCCAGGCGCTCATAGAATTCGCCTTTTGTCGCTCGTGCAAGAGCCACGTAGTCTTTCACTCACTACTAAGCCGCACCCAAACTCGTGCTTGGAAGCATGTTCGCTGTAGTACAACTCCCACGGGGCTGTTTTCATTGTTGATGGTGTTATCAACTTGTTCCTTTGCGGTAACGTCCGATGAATATTAACTCTGTTGAGGTCCGATATCCTCAAATCGTGGTCCTTATAACGTTTGTGTGGGTCGTCGTTAGAGGGTCTCCGCAGCCGAGGCATTGTCGCAGTTTTCATTGGTGGAGATCTTTGACTGTGTTGGATACCAAACCCGACGCACTAACCCTATATATTGTATCTTATATGTAGGGAAGGGCGGGTCAACGCTCAGCCAGAAGCTTTGCGGATGCATCAAACTGTTTCCGTTGATCACCACGGGGAGGTGTGAGTCGACTTGAGGCGCAGTAAGACAGGATCACGCTAAGTTCGCCAAGTTGAACCGATCAGCAACTTTACCTGACAACATACACCCCAGAAGAATATAAGGTTCAGAAAAATATGATTAAATGTTCTGGGAACAAGTTAGCAATATCCATACCGTTGTCCAAGGAAAGACCAGATGAAGCACTTCTATTTATAGCACCAGCGATGTATGTAGATGCTTTGTCTGAACAAACGCACCTATCCCATATTGTCTAGTGGTTAGGATACCCGGCTCTCACCCGGGAGGCCCGGGTTCAATTCCCGGTATGGGAACATAGTGACAATTTTTTTTTTTATTTTCAAATTCATTTTAATTTTAATTTAAAGAATTCACTCCGTCATCTGTTTTTGAGGAGACCTTACTGTAAAGAAAGAGCTGTAAAAGGCCAATTGTCATTACCACAAATTCTTCTTCTACAGGGACGGTTTGGTCTGAGCGTTGCTTCAGTCAGTCAGTCAGTCGTTTAGTTGTTTCAATTTTCCTCCAATCGTGGATCCTTTTATTAAGCTGTCAAACAAACAAAAATAAGCATTTTGTTTGAACTACAGGAAAACCCTTCCATAACATGTGGTGGATGACCCCATCCCTGAAACGAACCAACACACAATAGACACCCATGGGTTTCCATCCCTGGATGGGAATTTAAAGTAAATCCATTTACATTTTGACGTGAATATTAATAATGATGAGGTTTTGTCTTGGTTATCTTCTACTCCACAGGTAGACCAGCAAACGAACATGTTGCACAACAATGCTCCTTGGCTGCCACCTCATCAGCCGACAGCACAGCCCCCGCAGCAACAGCAGCAGGCGGCAGCTCCTGCTCCTCCTCAGCAACAGCAGCAGCAGCAGCCACAACTTTATGGCAATCAAATGTACCCGCAACAACAGCCACAGGCTCAATATTGGCCAGAGGAGCAAATAAATCATTCCCCTCCTCAAGCTCAGCAGCAGCAGCAGCAGCCGGCGCTAAATTATAACAACTATTTTGTAAATCAACCAAATCCGCAGCCACCACCACAACAACAGCAGCAGCAGTTGTTCTATCAGCCTCCTCCACCGGAGGCTCCACACCTGCAGCAGTCCTTGGATTCGTTTGATAATAACAATATCGGAAGCAAGAATGATGGCTGGGGCGATTGGGGTGATTGGAATGAAGGTGCCAATAACAACAACAACAACCTGAGCCAACATCCTGAATCACTTATAGAGCCTCCCAACTTGGTGGAGGATGCTTTCAATGTACGTAGCCAGGACAGTTGGCAAGCCTTTGGCAACCACCACAACAACAACATGGACGTTTCAGTGCCGCCGCCGCCAGCGGAGCTAGGCCAGGAACCCGAACTGGATGCCATTGTGCCACCGCGTGCCTTTCAAAATCAACCCGGTTTAGCAGTGGAGGCCCCTCCACTTATCTTGCCAGAGAGTGTAACCATTGGTGGTAATCCCTTTAAGCGTTCCACTGGGCTTAGCAAAAGAGTAAACATACTGGCCGCTCCCGAAGCAGCAGCAGCACCACCACCAGAAGCCATCTTTGGCCTGCCTCCTCCCGCTCCCTATGGCCAACAATTACTCATACCACCACCAAATGTAGAGCCCCTCCATTCGGATCCAACTTCTACAGATTTGATCTATGAGAATCAAGAGGTTCTGCTTTCGGCACCCAATGATGAGCGTGCTCAATATTTGCAGACCAGCCATCTATCCGAACAACAACCCGAAGAAGAGGATGATGCTGAGGCCAACTGGGAGGCAGATAGTCTATCCCCGCCGCCAGGATTGTCACGTCTGGTTTTGGGACAGCCGGAGCTGGAGCAGCAACGTTTGGTGACCGGCACAGAGCAACCTTCATCCGTCACCGCCAGCTTGAATGTGACGCAGGCTCTGCATATGGAGGAAAGACAGGCCGATGGTGAGGATACCTCAGAGGGTGAGCTGACACCGCCACGTCGTGTGGTCACCGGAGTGGAGAGTCGAGAGCAGCGTGAAGTGGTGCTAGATGGTGAGAATCTGGAGGATCAGGAGGCTTTACCCAGTTTACCCAATGCCCCTAATGCAGCCACAGAGCTAATGGTGCCCGTTGAAACTGATCTCAGTGCAGCCCCTACGCCGCCCGTGGCCTCCAGTTCCACTCCGCGTACGGAAAAGAAGCGTTCGACTCCGCAACAACCACCAACACAGCTACCACAAGTGCGCCCCAAGCCCCGAGCCAATCCCTCGCTGGAACTAGAATCGGAGGATGAGTCCGATGAACTGCTGCAGCTTAGCGAACGGGAAAGAGATCGTCGAAGGGATCGCGATCAAACCGAAGAGAGACGTGGTAATCCACGACGTGGCCATTACAATAACTATGATGGCGAAACGGAGGATTCGGTACGACATGGTGAGAGCAAGCAGCGACGCAGTCATGGACAACGTCACCGCGTCCCGGAACCGGAAATGGAGCGCAGTTGGCGTCGACGATCGCAGAAATATCACAGTGGAGGTGAGGATCAGGATCGCTATGAGCCCTCCTCTAGGCGGGGCTATGGCAATCATAGCAACTATGAGTCGGATGGCAATGATCTAGAGCTGGAAGCTGGCGATTTGGGTA
This sequence comes from Lordiphosa stackelbergi, assembly GCA_018904235.1. Classification (NCBI taxonomy): domain Eukaryota; kingdom Metazoa; phylum Arthropoda; class Insecta; order Diptera; family Drosophilidae; genus Lordiphosa; species Lordiphosa stackelbergi. The sequence continues at coordinate 18,296 of JAEIFU010002507.1, forward strand.
TGGATGCTCCCAGCAGCAGCAGCAAAACCAGTCGACAGAGACGCAGTGGCCATGCGGCCGAAGAGGATCACTATCGTCGGGGTAAGCCGCAAGAGAAGTCCACACGATCGGGACGACGCAGTCATGAGGGCCAAGAACGTTCGCGCGGCGGTGACGAGCGAAGACGTAGGCATCAGGATCAACGTCACTGGGACGGCTATGAGGAATACAGACGCAAATCCTCGCGTAACAGTGATCTGGAGAAGGAGCGCACCAATGGCGGCGGCAGTGGCACCGCCGGTGGTAGCAAACGTCGCAACTTTGATCAATATGGCAATGCGGCTGCCTACGATCCCTATGGCATGTACGAACAAATGTCCCGCAATCCTCATGCCTATGCCGATATGTATGCCAAGTTTTATGGACAAATGATTAACTCCATGACGGCAGCTGTCAATGCTGCCACGGCGGCCAAAGTGGGTGGTGGTGGTGCACAAAGTGCGGCTGCTGTAGTAGCTCCGCATCTTCAAGGTCATAATACGGGATTGGAGGCCACTGTGCCGGAGGCTGCCTTGATGAGAGAGCGAGAGCGGTAAGTCGCAAAATTGCAGCAGTTTTAGTTTCTTCCCTTACCCCACCCCCCCTAAAACCGAAAGGGGTTGTAATGAACCAGCATAAACCACTAATATCCTTGATCCACGGGCACATTCTACAGGACATTCTTCTATAAAAGAATTAATTACGTCACATTTAGCTTTTTTTTCGCAAAAACGGCTAGATTTTCGATCGATATGTTATCGAACTTACAGTGGGAGAAGTTTATGAAGGCTAGAGTCAAATTATGCCCTCTCTTTGTTAAAGAACATTACAATTTTATAACATCACAAAGTGAGTGTTTTAGTGACCTTTTTGATTGAAAAAGTTCAACAATTTTATAACATTTCCAAATGAATGGATTTCAAGCTAACTTTTTTAAGAATGATGTTGAATGTTTGCCAGTGGAACAAACAATAAGGCTAAACTTGAAGTGTGTTGGTTCATTGTCAGCCTGTGGGTTTCACTCTAAGTTAAAGCGAAAATAATTTAATTTCTCTAACTTTGTAACTGTTGTTGTGTTTATTTTTTTTAACTCTTTGGGCATGTAGAGTCACTCACCCAATACACTTGCTCTCTCTCTTTCTCTTGTTCCTTGCCGTAGAATTCTTCACTTTTGTTACTACAACAACCAAAAACCACAAACAATGTTTGAATTAATTGTGTTGCTAACATTTTGGTCCCCCTCTTCTTTCCCCCTCCTCCAGTCCCTTGAAATTGTACTAAAAATGCTAATTGTAGTTGAGAGAGGTCTTCTCTGTGTGCGTGTGTTACCGTTTCAACTCTCGCTTGCTCTCGCTACCAATCCTCCCACCATCCTCATGTATACGACACCCTGTGTTATTTTCTACTAAAAATAATCCAACAATTATTTGTTTTCGTTTCTAACCTACAAAAAAAAAACAACAAACAAACAATCAAATCAAATCAAAACCAAATATCGAACCACACACGATACGCCTTGTGCTTCCCCCCACTTCTTTAGGTATACACACGCATACATAACCCAAGCCAATGAATATCATCGTCATCATTACAACAACTACACGGATCTGCTTAACTCCAGCCTGATTGATGATGGCGCCAGTCTATTTGGCAGCGAGTCCCATCACAGCAACAGTCGACGCTTGGCCTTGGCCAGTGCCAGATCCCTCAGCAATATCAGCAATGGAGATGGAGGCAATGGACGCCATTCCCGATGCGGCGTTGGCTTTGGCGGCGGCTATGCTGGCTCTGAGTGCGGTCTTGATATCAGGTGGTCATCCAACATATACAACAACAACAAATATCTCTATCAACTCTGCAGTCTGTCCAATTCTAAATTTACCAATCTCTGTCTCTGTCTGTCACAAGAGTCTCCTATCAATCAAACCCCAAAACTTTCTCATATCCCAAGCAAATGTCTTTCGCTTTATCTACTGATCTATGATCTGATTTTAACTATGCTTTGGTTGCCAGGCTTCTTCTATAGAGATATTGAACCTAAAACCGTAACACAAAAGGAAAAGAACAGTTACCTCTCCTCCCCCCATGACCAAAGAGAATCAGAACCACAATTTCAACTGTTTATTTGGCTCGCTCAGTACACAAGCAGAGAGAAACAAATGCTCTGCCGTCTCTTTATAGCAGAGGCTGACGGCTTCACCTTGTTAATTCCACCATGAGTCAATCTCATTCAGGGCCGGCCAAATGGAGAGGGCAGAATAAGAGACTTGTTTTTTTGTGTTCACCGATTGACACAATCATCCTGATCTAATGCAGTTACAGCAAACTGAAAACGCACATAAATATCGAAAATCTTATTAATGAGATTTATAGAACATTTTAACGGAAGAACTACGTAACGCAAATTTACGTAGAATTGAAGAAGGTACACCATGACGCAACAAAGAAGGTGCGGCGCTCAGCGAGCATTTAGAACTAAACGCTTTTGTTCAGAGCGCAAGAGTGTGGCTCATTTCTTACTCTTACGAGCTGAGAGAGAGAGAGAGAGCGTGTGCTGTTGAAAGCACCAAGGCCGTTCTCTCATTTGTCTCTCGCTATCACTTGAGATCATGGTGTAATAATATAAGGTGAAGCCTTCAGCATCTGCTGAGGGCCAGTGGATGTATGCTTGTCAAAAAGAAAGGGATAGCAGATGGCTTGCTTTGTTTTGTGTTTGTTAATTTGTGTATGATGTATTTAGGGAGTTATAAATGTCAACGATTTTTAGGAAGACTAACTAAAATTTTGAAAATAATGTTTAACTCTCGGCCACGCACATATTTTCAAACCTTAGTTCACGCACATGGTGCCTGGCCAGACCCCTATGTATTTGAATGCATTTGTATGGAGAATAAGGGTTCAAGCTATTGAATTTTTAGCTCACGTAGGTAATTAATTTTTATTTCTTACCTTTTTATTTCGTTTTGACATAGAATCAGCTACCTGTAGGAGGAAAAATATACCTGAAAAAATTTCGAAATGTAGAAAAAAAACATTTTTTTTTCGTTCATTTTTTTTCATTTATTATAAGCCAAAAGAAATATGTTTGAACAAAAGAAATGGAATGCTAATGGGTTTTATTGTGAAATATGATACGAAATATCTTTATGTATTTGAAGAAAGACATGAGAAGCATGTATAATCGATTTTTGAGTGTTGCTGGCAGACAGCATTATTACATTTGCAGCAGTAAAAACGAGTTTTGCGACGCACTTTATCGCCTTGTTGTAAACAAATACGACAATCTTTTCGGCCAGTGAGTGTATCAGGACCACTACGGTTAGCAACAACACTAACAGGAATATTTATTTCTCTGCCGAAAAACGATTCAAAAGCCATACGAGTCGTAGGCTGTGCGAGAATGCGATTTTCAATATTTGCGAGAACCAATGTTTTGGAAAGCGTGTTCAAAAATGTGCGTCTTCCGTCTTTTTTAGTGGTGCCTCCATTCTCTTTGCAAATGATATATGTTGCCAATGCCATTACATCAATAATGTTACAGAAAAAAGCTAATGTCCAGCGTCTGGTTGGCCGTTTTGTTGTATAATGCGTAACCATTTGATCCATAGAATCAACGCCAGCCTTAGTCGAATTATAAAACAAAATCGCTTCGGGTTTCAATGCTTCGCCTTCAATATTCTTTGTGTAATGAACGGTTGATAGTAAATTTACTGCCCTATTCTTTTTTGGCACATAACTGCAAAGTGCAACAAGGTTTTCATAGAAACCAAACACAGATGAAAGGACTGGCCGTTTGTCATTCTTCTTCACTTCTTTTGGAAGACATCTTTTGTTTGAACGAATAGTGCCAACAAATGCGATGCCAATTGCAGCCAATCGTTTAGTACCGTCCAATGTTGTGAAAAAAATTATCGGCTACCATTGTTCTGCCGCTATTGGTGTAACGATTTGCAAAATGCATCAACACATTTTCGCCTTGATTCACCTCTCTCTGTGCTCCTTCTTCTTTTCCAGTGTATAATTTTCCTTGTAGGGGAAATTTTGTTTTCGAATCGCATGCCCACCATACTTTTATTCCATATTTTGCTGGCTTTGATGGAATATATTGTGTAAATTTAGTTCGGCCACGATATGGAAACAACTGCTCATCGACGGTTACATTTTCATATGGCTCATAATATCGGGCAAGATTTTCATTGAGAAAATTCCATATATCGCGAATCGGTGCTGCTTTGTCTGTTTGTTGACGAAAAGCACGCGTACGACTATCATCAAAGCGAATATATCGAGACAGGGCAACAAATCTTTTGTGCACACACTGTATTCCATACATTTCCATACAAAATACATAGGGGTCTCGCCAGGCACCATGTGCGTGAACTAAGGTGTACTTTTTATATCCTCATTTTTCGTCCTGTCTGAAGGACTTTTTTGAATTTTTTTTTGCATAAATCGAAAGCCAATAAAATTTTAGGAGGGTACCTGGAAGCACGTTCCGATATCTCAATTATAAGTATATTAAATTAATGCTCAAAAACAGAATATGCCTGGCCAGAACCATGTGCGTCGCCGAGGGTTAATGGCATAATTAAAAATGTAACAATTTTTCGTCCTCGCTTAGCTGAACGTTTTGCTCATAAGCCCGATGACTGCATTCAAAGGCAAAGGAAAACCCTTTGCATATAAATGTATGTATGCTCGAGGAGCAGCAGTACGCAGACGTAAGCCGTATGAAATATCTGCCGAACTCCACAAAACATTTTTTCCTCTGTTTTTGAAGTTTCTTAGCTGGTTCTTCCCAGAAAATCGTTGAAAGACTTTCTTTTAGAACCTTTGACTCCTCCAATTCTTCCTTAAGCTTCCTATTTTCCCATATTTGACATCAAGTGTCGGCGTTAAGGTGCTTTGTCCTTAGACGTACTCGTTGTCCACTCGACCGCTTCAAAAAAGTTTTCGCTAACTCTAGTATCAAGAACCAGCCGTTATTTTACAGCTTTACTTACACGAAATTTAATTACTCAAAAATTTCTCGTTTTAGTGAAAACATTGTTCGACTAAAAAGGCTATATCTTCTAAAGTATTTCGAAATAGTAGTTATAAAAAATGCAAAAACAAAAATCGAAAAAAAAACTCGTGAACATGGAGAATACCCGCTTAATACAAATGCAAACGATTTGCGGCAAATTACACAGTAACTCGACATTTGACACTAAAACCAGCAAAAAAAAAAAACATAAACAAGACAGCCACACATACAATAAAAAACACAGAAAAATTTGTCCGCACCCAACCTTTCGCTTCAAGCATTCACAACGAACTGGCCCACTGGCCCTACAAACAGAGAGACCGTTCTCTCGCTTGGTTTCACCTTATATTATTACACCATGTTTGAGATAGGGGAGGTTTTTTGGTTTAACCCTAGGAGGTTCAGGGATTTTTTGGCGCTAAATGGCACAACCAGGTCTGCGCAGACCTATATGGGATTTGTATGGGAATACATAGGCAGATATCCTAATAATGTGTGTAAATGTGTTAAGATTAATGCTGGGAAAAACACACGGTGAACAATTAAAACATACTTTTACACTTTAGCTAACAATATATCCTTTTTTATTAAGCATAGATAGGAAAGTTAAGTCTACGACCGGCATTCAATCCACGTGTATCTGGCTTGTGAATGCTGTTGACAAACCGGGTTTTTGCAAAACATGCAATGAAAATGCGTTTTTCGCTGCCGTTTATCAATTTTATAGCACAGCGAACACGATGGTCGAGTAGCAGAAGAAGCGGAATGGGCAGGTTGATCATCTATCGTTGGACCTGTAGCTACCTACGAAAAACGTTGATTAATTGAGTTTAGAATTTGAATAAATTAAAAGAAATGCTTACCCCTGTACCGAATAACGCCATTGCCTGTTTGACGCGTTGAATACCACTTACAATAGGATTCGTCGTTTGTGCCCCGTTTGCATGTATAGCCGCCAACCATCTGATCCAGGGTGTCCGCTCCGGACTTATACATATTTTAGTTCAGAATTTGAAATGGCTTCTTCGATGACTTCGATAAGTCGACGGTGCTATTAAAATTCTCGGTAGAGTTGTGAACAACAGATTTTTACTTTTTTGGCACGTATGAGCATAGCGAGGTAATATTATTGTGGTAACCAAATACAGTGCTAAATACATCTCGACTTGGATCCAACATCTCCTTCGGTATGCAGGCTTTTTTTTTGCGCATGGTGCCTACAAATGCCAATCGTTTTGTCATCAAAACCGCGGCCAATTAAGTCATAAGACGAGAAGAAATCATCGGCACATACTGTTCGTCCAGAACCGGCGTATTTTCAGAACAATGTTCTCTATTTGATTTACCGCACGCTCTTCATTTGCCTGTTTTCCAACATATATTAATCCTTTTAGTGTGTAGTTGGAATTGGCATCACACATCCACCAGATTTTTATTCCGTATTTGGAAGGTTTCGACGGTATATACTGTGTAAAGCGCATACGGCCTCGGTACGGTAACAATTGCTCGTCAACAGTTATCTGAGCACCCGGGACATATAGACGCTCCAAGTTCTTCATAAACATGATCCAAATATCGTCGATGGCTGCCAACTTACTTTTAAATCGAATATATTTTAGAAGGGTTTTATATCGGAGCGCAGACATCGTCGCCCTGTAAATAAGGTTTCCGTTGCGGCCCCACAACTCAAGGACAGGCTGACAGTTTGACCCGAATATTCCGGCAAACAAAGTTAGGCCCAAAAAGGCGAATATTTCATTTTCAGTAACAGGTTTCGTCCACGTTCGTGGAGGCTGGTCACGATTCTTGTTTGACCATTGACGGCATAGCTCCTGGGCGCTCCGGTTAGTTTCGCGCATAATTATACTGACGATCTCAGGTGTTATTAGCGATTAAAATATTGAGATGGGATTTCGGATAATCCCTCGAGCCGGACCTTCATGACTCATAGTGACGTGTTATGCGCACGATTTCTACCTGTGACCGGCGGAGCGCTTGACCAAAGCTTGCCATCCTTTGAACGGTATTTTATAATTGAGCCTGACGAGCGTTGTTCTTTGCTCATGTCGACGGCTTCAAGCGCTTCGGTGGCAGTTGCGGCGACTTCATAGAAATCTTCTAAATTATCATCATCGTCATATGGATCCTCAGCTTCTATGACGATGTCTGTTTCAGCATCGGAAGCCGCGTCTTCTAAGGGGGGCACATAATCTGGACCAGTGTCGTCGTCGTCTTCGAATGACTCGAGATTTTCGGCCTTTTCATCAGTACTGGCCAACCATTCGGCAAATCTTTCTTCCATTTGATTCCTATCTTCTTCTGATAAATTTTGATATCTTCTGGTGCGAATCATCATCAAAACTTGATGCTGATGCCATTTTTAATGGAAAACCCACAAATAATTGCACTTTAGTTCACAAAATCGCATGCCATACCATTCATATTACACATAGGTCTGCACAGACCTGCTTGTACCGTTTGTGACTTATTTTTTTGAAAACTCGAATATAACCGAATACAAACACAGAATCGGTTTGACTTCGTGCTCGTTGTGTTCTCAATACCCGCTTCTAGGAAGTCATTGACGGATTTGTCTTTAACATCCAAAACAAAAAAGTTATACACACTTTTATTGAGAAAAAATACCGGTCCCGAATGTGAAATAAAATGTTCACCGAACTCGCCTCTAAAAAGTTTTTTGGGCCCTTTTGGTTGTTTTGGATGTTATTTACTCAAAAACAAAAATTTTTTTTTTTTTTTTACCATTTGGGCCAAAAAAAGTTTTTTTCCTGAAAAAAAATTTTTGGTAAAAGGGGATTTTTTTTTCACCTATCAAAAAAAAAAAATATATTTTTGGGTAGGTGGTTTAGTTTTATTTTTAAATCCTTTTTTTTTTTTGGTTTTAAAAAAAAAAAAAAAACCAAAAAAAAAAAATAAAAACACCAAAAACCACACCCAAAAATCTACACTGATGGCTCTAAGTTCGACGAAAAAGTAGGAGGGCGCGTTTTCTCCCCCGACCTAGATCTAAACTTGTCGTTCCGCCTTCCCGACCACTGCAGTGTGTACCAAGCGGAAGTGGTAGCCATCCAGGAAGCCGCCACCTACCTTAGCACACTCACGGTTAAAGAAGGCGACGTATTTATATACTCAGACAGTCAAGCAGCCCTCAAAGCACTTGAGTCACATACAAACAGTGCCAAAACCCTTACTAATTGTCGCGTATCTCTTAACGAGATCGCACGACATTTCAGTATACACCTTATATAGGTGCCTGGACAACGCAACATAGAGGAAAACGAGTCTGCTGACAAACTACCCAGAATAGAAACCACCATCGAGCTCCTTTCAGAGAAGAGCATAATTGGGATGCCTATGGCAACAGCTGAAACACTCCGTCTCGCTACGGATCGGTGGGATACCATTTCCTACTGTACCGTATCTAAGCTCACGTGTCCTACATTCAACAAAAAACGTACAAACACACTTTTACGACTCAGAAGAGAACACATATCGCTTCTGTTTGGAGCCCTCACGGGGCATTTTCTTATTGGCAGACAAGCAGCACTTCTGCAGAAGTTGTAACATGAAGAAGAGGAGGAAACAATAAAACACCTTCTCTGCCACTGCCCCGCTTTAAGTAGAAGAAGACTGAGGACACTTGGTCAACCTCTCCTACTTAGCCTCACGGAGACATCCGATCTAGAGATCCCAGCTCTATTAAAACTTATTCTATCCACACAATGGTTCAGTACCTCAGTCTTAAAATGGGTTAACAGGAATAAATATGGCATCGCAATGGGCACATAGCGGCCTAAGTGGAAGAGCGACTTGTCGCTCTCAGCCATCGAAACCTAACCTAACCTAGAGTCTTACAGTTTTTCCTGTACATGAGATTTGAAGCTCAAATTTCCAGTGATAATCACGCCAAGATATTTGAAACTTTTTACCGTCTGTCCACCCATCTGTTGACCCTTGCACTCTACGCTCTCTTCCATCTTTCACAATTAAGACTTTCCACAGCTTGGTTAAATACAGAATTATACACTTTTAGTACGGTTCTAAGTTTGAATTGTTGTACCGACTCACTTGGTCGAGTGAGTTGTGGTTTATTAAGAATATCTTTTCCATTTCCAAACCTTGATTTCTAATCTAAACTAAAGCAGCTTTTGTGTACAAATAACATGCATTGGTCTGAAGGGTAGTTTGCCACAAAATGCACGACTGGTCGACCCTTTCGAGTGGTGTTTCGGGTATTCTGTTGTTCTGTCTGTGTAGGCTGAATGGAATATCATGTTCAAGTTTGAACATTCTCCGGGGGGCCTAAAATGCAACTCATTCAGTAAATGTCTTCTCACCCAACGTTAGGATCCTGATCGAGTCTCATGTTCAAGTTTGAACATTGAAAAAGGTTTTCTTCTCTTTTATCTTTGCTTCATCTGTACAAACATCTTCTTCCATTTCCCATTTAACCCAGGGACTTCTTAGGTCTGAGATGGCTTCACTTCTTTGCCTGTGCTGCTTTCTGTTCTCTACCTACCGTCCCCTACCGCCCTCGTTCTTGAATTTTTTTGGCCGCATGCAGTGACAAGTTTTAACTTTATTTTTCGCATGAAATTTTTCTTTTCTAGATTTCTCATCATTTTTATTTATTTTTGGTTTGTTGGGATCCTTTCCAGCCTGTTTATTAATCATTTTTTTCAATACAATCCACAGAGCTGGCGTTGCTAGCAGCACTTTTGATGTGTCCGAGACACCAACAACAACAACAACGGCGGCGGCGGCGGCGGGGGCGGCGACTACCACAGCTGTGGCCCGACCGCCCAGACGACGCACTCCTCTTCTGTATAATCGACCCCATTTGGTGGCCTCCTATGCCATGAGTCTGCTGCTGAAGGTTAAACCCAAGTATGCGGGACGTGGACGTTTGCGCAATGATGTGGAGGTGGCCGCACCACGCATTAAGGATGCCACTAGCAGCCTGTTGCGCTCGTATCCGGGTCCTTTGCAGGGACGTAAACTGCACAAGGATAAGATCATTAGTTTCTGTAAGGAGCAGATACGTTTGGGTCCCACCCGTGGCTGTACCCTGCTGTATGCCACACAGAAGAAGCCGCAGGGCAGTGTGGAAAAGTATCGGGCGTCGCATGCTTTGATGTGGCATCTATTGATCCTGCTGTTGCGTCAGAATGGGGTGAGTGGAATTTTTGTCCAGGGAATTTTAATACTAATCCTTACTTCCTTCCTTTTTAGTACATTGCGGATACGGATGTGGGGGATTTGTTGCTGGAGAATCAACAGGAGTATCCCTATGCTCCGCCTGAGGTGGATATAGAGCCAGAGCCCACGGTTGAGGAGGAGGAAGAGGAGGAGGCTGCCCAGAAGGAGGGAAGCACTGTGACTGCCACTGCTTCCGCAGCTAATCCTGCTTCAGCCCTGTCCGAGCAGGCGGCCACTGACAAATTCCGCAGCTATGTCCTGCGCGGCAATGTGGAGGAGGCTTTGCAATGGGCCACCGATAATAATCTCTGGACGCATGCCTTTTTCTTGGCTCTATACGAGGATCGCTATGCTTTGACCGATGTGGCCCAAAAGTTTCTCAATCGCGCCATCAAGGCCAACGATCCGCTGCAGACGCTCTACCAAATGAAAAGCTGTCACACTCCTGCCTGTGTCAGCCAACTAAGGGATGAGCAGTGGGGCGACTGGCGTTCCCATCTCTCCATTTTGGTGACCAACAAGTCACGCCAGCCGGAATACGATCGCAGCTCCGTGGTGGCTCTGGGTGACACCCTATTCCAGCGCGGAGACATCTATGCCGCTCACTTCTGTTATCTGGTGGCCCAGGAGGAGTTCGGACGCTACGATAGCTCAGCCACCGAGCTGACCACACTCACCGCCAATGTTCCCAGGTAGAACTTGAGTCCTTATGAAACCAACTCTCGTCTAAACTGAAATCTTTATCTCCCCTAGACTCATCCTGCTGGGCGCCTCGCACTACAAGCACTTCAATGAGTTTGCCAGCAACGAGGCCATCATTATGACCGAGATTTATGAGTACGCACGCTCCCTGTTCGATCAGAAGTTCAGCATAGCCAATTTCCAGCATTACAAGTTTCTGCTGGCCACCCGCATCCTGGACTATGGCCAGCATTTCCGTTGTACCAACTATTTGGAGCAGATTGCACGACATATTGAGCTCAAGCCTGAGATCTATGACGGCGACTTCATTCAAAGGGTGAGTGGCATCTAAACCCAATTTGGCAAGTGCAAAAGATTACCAAGAGATCCTTTTTTAGGTTTGCGGTCTGGCCGAACGTTTGCGCTATTATGATCCCATACTGATCAATCGTGTGTCCTTTGCCAGTCCACCAAATTCCAGCAATGGCAGCAAAACAGACAGCTCGGCGCCCGAGGAGAAAGCCTGGCTGCGTCAGCTACGTGCTCTGGCCGATGTGGTACCTAACACTTGAGTAACCATTTTGAAGCTTCCTTCCAATACAGTTTCTTCCTTTTACAGCCACTTCAGCAGCAGCAGCCACAAAGCGACATTGACCAACAATTTGCGGAGGTGAACAAACAGTTCCGTGAACTCAATATGCAATACGATGGTCAACATCTTGAGGATACTCTGCATCTGGCCAAGGATACAGGCGCTTCAACTGAGTTTCAGCAGCCGCCTCCACAGCAAATGCTTATGTCGGAGCCACCACTAACAACAACAACAACACAGCAGCAGCTGCCGCAGGAGTACTATGAGCCCACGCCGCCTGCATCAATGACAAACAATGAGCCACAACAACCTCCCACAGATCCATATGCAGCACAATTGCAACAACAACAAGTGGCTCCTACCATGTACTATGATCCCCATGCAGCCCAACAACAACCACAGCCGCCGTATAGTCACATAGAGACGGCCACTGAAGCATATGCTGGACAGCTGCAGCAGCAGCAGCAGCCCCAGCCACAGGATCACCAGCCAACGCTCTATGGCCAGCCACCTGCAGCGACTACGGCTTATGACTACTGGCCGGGCACACAACAGCCTCCTTATGGCGATGAGGTAGGTGAACCCCAATGATATTTTTAGTAAGCAGAGGACAGGGAATCAAACCGAAACTCAAACAGAAGTTAATAATTAATAATTTGTAAGATTTATGGAATAGACACAACATTCATCTTCTCTACTCAGAAAAAAATAAGAGATTCATTTAGATCAGTGGTGCTCAAAATGCCAAAAGCCTTACCCATGGAATAGGAACTCATAATACTGCCAGCATCGCAGCCCACACATGCATAGAGAGAGAATAGCGGCTTGGTCTTACGACGTTTGCTTCCGTTTTTTTCTTCTCTCAAGAGTCATTTGTTCGTTTGCTTGTTGCATATGTTAAAATGTCATTACGTTTATTTCGTGTTTCGCTGCTACGTACACAAGCGCAATGCTTGATTGTGTGAGTTTTGGCACTACTGATTTAGATTGGGAATGCATAGATTTATCGTAGTTTTTGTATACCCTTGGAGAGGTCTGAACCTAGTATTTATATGTTTTTTTTTTTATGCTTTCACATAAACCCACTAAGAAATATGAAAATCTGTCAATTATATAGTACTACACTGAGAAAAAAAGTATAGTTTTTTATGATCCTCAGAATATTTGCGATATCCATTTGAACTGCATAGCTAAGTATACTTCTTTGGGATCCATTGGATATATAAGAAAAAATGTTAGTTCTTGATTTTTATTCTTCATCCAAAAGCGCTAAAATAAAATGTGAAAAGAATATTTTAAAAAAATTGATCTTAAAGAGGATATTTTGAATATTCATTCTACGGGGATGTATCATATAACCCGTCGCTTTTCGCTGCGCCTTCAACAGTATGGAACCAATATCAGCCCACATCCCACCCACTTCCCGCCCAGATCCTACCCACTTCCTGCCCAGATCCCACACGCTTCCGACCCACATCCCACCCACTTCCCAGTGGACATCCCGGCGGTATTTCCCACATCGGAAAATGAATACGAATTATATCACTACAACCCAAGTTTCAAGTCAAGTAATTTTCCGGTCATTTTCAGACCCTAGTGAAGGATATTTCAACATTGAAAGATAACATTTAAAACTATTTTGAATTTTATCACTACAAACCGAGTTTCAAGTGAATCGGATAGACAAATTGCTTATTTTCGTGCTGAATTTTCTGGGCGTTTTTACATTGGAAAATCTCATTGCCAATTACTTCGTATTTTATTCTTACAACCCGAGTTTCAAGTCAATCGAATGAAGAATCTATTTTTTTCATGCAGAATTTACTATGCATTTTTAGGCCCGCGGTGCGGATTTTCCGACATTGGAAAATTTCATTGCCAATTACTTCGTATTCGATCCTTACAAACTGAGTTTCAAGTCAATGGAATGAGAAATAAAATTTCCCCCATTACAAACTTTTTCGGGTGGAATTTTTCAAAACCCCATCTTAGTACACACTTTCACCACTAATGGAAACTCCTGTACAAATTACAGCTTTCTATCTCTTAACATTCGTTATTGGTTCGGGTTTTAATCTCTGCTTATAACATATATTTAACTCATTGAAATCGGTTAAGCGGTCCTTAAAATAAACGAGTTTGTTTATATATATTTTCGTCCTCATAACTCTACTCCAATGGCGACTAGGAGACTACAAATTTAAGAGAATGAGTTTCTCACATATCTCATTTTATTTTAAACCATTAATATTACGCTGGCTCTAGGTCTCGTTATGTTTGCACATAACTTCAAAAAGCAGGAACACAACACACCACAAAGGAGGCTAGTTAGTCATACAGCTGTTTCATTGGTATCTCTACCAAATCATCAGTGACTTTTACCTACATGTACTGGCCCCAACGACTCTTACTCCATGCCGGAGCTGCCATAATCGTTTGGGAATTCCTAAACGACTTGACAGCAAAAATCCGGCACACATAAGAACAGTGCTGGCTGCCAATACCTTTGTGACTGTGTGTGTTCCCCAATCTTGGCTTTGCTAATGTAAGTGAGAGAGATTTCCTCCCCGCTTCTAACACAGTAACCAATAGTTTGAGTACAGAGTAGCATTTAAACCGGGGTTTTTGTTGCTATAAATGAAACTATTTATATTTAGTTTCAGCAACGACGCCGTGCCAGGCGTTTTTTACACATGTGTGTTCTTTTTTTTATTTATGATGCCATCTCTTTTGCACTTACAAGTTGTTGCTTTACCGTGCTTGTACCAGCTGTGTTACTCGTGTACGAGCTGTCATCTTTGATTTTCTCGCTGTGAAAGTTGACGCGTACTTACAAATACACGAGCTCGCATATACCCTGATCCGCAAATACACAAATGCTTTTACATTTTTTATACCCGTTACTCGTAGAGTTAAAGGGGTATACTTAAGTCGTGCAAATGTATGTAACAGGCAGAAGGAATCATTTCCGATCATATAAAGTATATATCGCTCACTTACTTCAATACTGGCATAACTCATATCATATTGATATTTCTTATACTTTTCACGTGAGATCAAAATATGTCGAAATATAATTTTACAGGTTCATTTTCATGTTATTGCAAGAGCGTCATATCTCAGTTGTCCTGCAGTCGATATTGCGCAAACATACTTCGGCTTTTAATTAATTTAAAAGAATTTTTTTTTTTTTGAAAACCCTTTAAGAACGCGTTTTTCTCAAAATGGATTATTTTGAGTTATGCCAGTATTGAAGTAAGTGAGCGATATATTTTTGATCAGTATCAACAGCCGAGTGGATATAGCCATGTCCGTCTGTCTGTATGACCACCTAGATCTCAGAGACTAGAAGAGCTAGAGCAACCAAATTTGACAGGTAGACTCCTATTGTCTGCACGCAGATCAAGTTTGTTTCATATTTTTGCCACGCCCACCTCCGCCCCCACAATAAAAAATGTTGAATAACTTCCACATTTTTTAAGACATCGATTTCAAATTTAAGGGGGCATTCTCTATGTCGAGACTGTTTTATGGACCTTTTTAAAAAAAAATCTTGTTTGAAAACGCAAAGAGTTTTTCCAATTTTGTTTATTTTATTAAGTTACAAACAGATTAAAGTCAACAAACAAATTTTTACTGCTTCGATGCGAGGGCTGTTTCAAAAGATATTGGCCGTAAAAGTGGGTGTCCAAAAAAAAAAAGTTATAGTGCTGGCGGCCTTGATTCCACGTCTCCAGGAGGTCTGAAATGAAAAGTAAAAACGGGGTTAAAGTCAGTATAGATGTAATTCTGTTCTGAATCTTGAAAAAAATTTTGTGTTTTTTTTTTTGACAAAAATCGATTTTTGGCCCTATTTTAGTAGTTTAGTGCAAAAAAAAATAGTAAAATTTTTTTTAGCGGGCCCCTTCCTCATCTTCAAAAAAAACTGTTTTTGTCAGCAGCTCCCTCTGCTCTCCGTGACATTATGCCTTCTTTAGATGCGGCCGCAGCTCCAGTTTCTGAGCGGTTTAGTCAGAGCATTGTGTAGGAAAGCCTTCGATAACTATCGATTAAAGGTCAATTAATAATCGATATCTAACTATTCAAATTAAAGAACCAACCGTTATTGCACAGCTTTATTTACTCGAAATTTATGTACTCAAAAATTTCTTGTTTTAGCGAAGACATTGTGAACTAAAGAATTTCGAATTTCAAAAAATCCTTTTGGGGCGATATTCTCAAATGTTCAAGCTATAAACCAGGGATCGTAAATAAGAGTTATGAGTTTGAAAAAATCGAACCTGAAAAAATTTTCTACATTAATGGGAAAATCTTAGATATACTAATTCAGGATGCAGTATCCTGTTAACAAGATAAATTTTTATTTTTAATTTTTATAAAAAAATTAAAAATTAACTCTTATTTTTCGATCAAAATAAAAAAATCATAAAATAAAAGTTATTTTTCAATTTTTATTTAAAAATCATAAAATAAAAGTTATTTTTCAATTTTTATTTAAAAAATCAAAAAATAAAAGTTATTTTTCAATTTTTATAAAAAAATCAAAAAATAAGAGTTATTTGTCAATTTTAAAAAAATTTTTATTATAAAAATTGAAAATAAAAATTGAATGTAAATATCTTAAGAACCGCGTAGTGTATTGCCAAAATTTAAAAACATTCATGATGTACAGCTCAATACCTATCATTTGATACATCACATGTCCTGAAAGGACCAACATTAAGGATCCTTAAGGTATGAATTCATGGGAGTAAAAAAGTAACAAGCAAGGAACCTCGTGATGTAAATCGAAAAGTAACACATATATATATATATATAAGGGTACAGCCAGGGGAGTAATGGAGACACCAATCCGCCCCCTTAAACTCCCTCTCTCTATCAAGATGTAATAATATATTTTTGAAATCCGTCAGAATTATTAGCAGCTAACCGAACCTCTAATTCCAACTGATTGACCGAACCGCAAACCAACCGAATTCCAACATAGCAAAACAGTTCGGTTCAGACTTATCCCCCAAGAGACACCAATTATAGACCGAAATGATTCTTAGCGGTACAGATAGCTTTTGAGGTTAAGCTGCCAAACATTTTACATCCTGCAATTGCCCTCAGATCTCTTAATATACAGGGTTTGTCGGGAAAGTAATAGCACTGGGTCGATTTAAAAAAATTATTGAGCCAATCGTTACAATTCTTTAAAAACTTTCAAAATAGGCTTATTCTGTGTCGATGCAGCGCTGCCAGCGCGATTTCCAAGCATCAAAGGCGTCACGGAAGGCATTTTCTGGGATAGCCTTGAGAGTCGCGGTGCATGCTGCTTGGATTCCCTCTGTCGCCTCAAAATGCTTGCCTTTTATCGGCCTTTTCAGGCGAGGAAACAAAAAAAAAGATCGGGGGCCACATCTGGGCTGTAGGGCGGCTGCGGAAGCGATAAGATGCCGGCCTTGGTCAGTTAGCTGTTCACAAGAAGTCACTTTTCAAGTTCTCTTTTGGGACCATCTTCAATGTCATGTCACAGATTTTCGTAATTTTAACATCTGGGCAATTAAACGAATACTTAGTCGACGGTCTAAGTTCAAAACTTTGCGCACACGCGTCACATTGTCGGTATTTGTCGAAGTCGAAGGTCTTCCAGCTCAGTCTTCATCGGCGACCGCTTCCCGTCCCTCCAAAAAGGCCTGGTGCCACCGAAACACACCACTTCTTGCTAAAGCAACATCTGGCTAAGCCTGCTTGATCATATCAGACGTCTCTGTCGCAGATATGTGCTTTTTACCTTAATCCAACTATAGACAATATGCAAACCAGCATATCTGACTTCAAAATTTGGTACAATTATATTTAAAAGGAATTTAAATCTGTCTAACTATCGAAGGATGTCATTTCGAAAGTGTACGAAAAAGTCACACTTTCGCAGGCCTTTATAAAATAAATAGTGATTTAAGAGTGAAACCATGTAATGAATTGAACCAAAGATTTATTGATATTATAGATGACCCATGTGAAACAAAAAACGATTGTTTTTGGGAGCTGACATTGGATGCAAATTTGTGCTTCTCGCTGCCTGTACGAGGAAACATATATTGAAATTTAGCTATACGTTTTCTAAATTAGCTATACGACTGAGAGCAAAAGTTTATAGATATTATAGATGACACATGTGACGCAAAGAACGATTTTTCTTGGGAGCTGACATTGGATCCCACAAAAAAGTTTGTATGAGATGCGGTATCTATATATGAAGTGTCTTTGATTGAACAGAGTATAATTGATACAAAGTCACAAAGCGCATTTTTATTGTGAAAACCAGATAGATGATTAATAAGTATATATCTAAAAATCCAACAAATAACTCAAGTAACCAATTTATTTTATATATAATTATTTATTTATATTATCCTTAATGTTGGTCCTTTCAGGACATGTGATGTATCAAATGATAGGTATTGAGCTGTACATCATGAATGTTTTTAAATTTTGGCAATACACTACGCGGTTCTTAAGATATTTTACATTCAATTTTTATTTTCAATTTTTATAATAAAAATTGACAAATAACTCTTATTTTTTGATTTTTTTATAAAAATTGAAAAATAATTTTTTTATTTTTAGATTTTTTAAATAAAAATTGAAAAATAACTTTTATTTTATGATTTTTTTTATTTTGATCGAAAAATAAGAGTTAATTTTAATTTTTTATAAAAATCAACAAATCATTTTATTTTTTATAAAAATTATAACCGTTTACGGTCCCTGCTATAAACAAATGCAAAAAAATATCGGAAAAAAACTGGTGAACATGGAGAATACCCCTTAAAACTTAAATTTATATTAGCAATACCTATAATCCCTGAAATTTTCATCAAGATCCGATAATAAATAGAGGAGTTAACATAATGTTCACCCCCACAGGAACGCAGGAACGCTGTTAAAAATTACTTTTCATGAGTAACGGGTAAATCGAAGTCGGTTAAAGCCGACTTTAACTTACGCTCTCGTTTCTTTTGTGTCTACTTTTTGAACGAGCGTTGAGTTTACTTGTACCGCAGTACAGAATATACGTATTAGCAAGCATGATTGCACATCACATTCCTTCACCACAACAATCAAACTGGTGAATATTTTCAATATCTTTGGTTTTTTTGTAACTAAAATAATGACTTCCTTTCGGTTTGATTCCCCTGGTTGGGGACAGGCAATTCTTGCTACTAGTCGTTTTCGGTTCGTCTTAAGTTGATCCGCTTGGTAGATTTTTGTTTTGTTTCTGATTCGAATTGAGAAATCAAATGACATTTGCTAACATTTCTAATCGTGCAACCCAATTGGAATGCAGCTATCGCATTTGGAGAGCAATGAGATTTTAAATGAAAATCCAACAGCCGCCGCCGCAGCCACAACTGAGGAGGAGCAGACACCGGTAGCAGCCCCGCAGCCACCACAACAGCAACAGCAGCAGCAGCAAAGGAACACCAGCAGCAGCAGCAGCAATAATAATCGCTTCAAGGCGAATGCCACAAAGCAAACCAATTTAATGGATCCACACAAGAGTAAGGGAACCTTACGCAAATTGCCACCGGCACAGGCCATCCCGACTGCAACTGCCACCACAACTGCGGCCAAGGTGTTTAACTTAAATGATGTAAGTAGCTTAACCGCCTTAAATAAACGCAAAAAGCCGCCGCCTACTGCCACGCCCACACGTTATATAGCCGCCAAGCCAACAACACCACAACAACAGCAGCCGGAATAAAGCGCGTTAACTTTGATCTACCCTCGACCATAGACGAATCAGAGCTGGAACATGACTTGGAGTTGTTGGCCGAGCAGAGTAGTAGCCGTAGCCTGGCACTGTGTCGAAAGCCTCCGCCACACATCGTATTCAATGGCACCTATCCCATTGACATGCCCCTAAACAGCCACAACTATGATCCGGAGGCCAATACAGATCGTACAGATATGCAACGTTATCGTTATATGCTACAGGATTATGTTATTGATGAAGATGCCGAAGGTGAGGAACAGGAGGAAGATGATGACGAGGCAGAGGAGGAGGAGGAGGACTATGACGATGACGATGATGTTGATGAGGAGCAGAATTATTATGCCTTCTCTGGCGGCGGTACACAACCGCAACATGTTTGGTCCATGCAGGAACTGATAGCCAATCCAACCATTCCCATTAACTACAAGAAAATGTGCTCCGAAGTGGAACAGAGCCTGAGTAAATTTGAGGCCTATTTGGATGCCAAAAAGCATTCCACAGTGGTGCGAACCTTTGATATAGATGCACCCACCGGCGATGCCAAGAAGCAATTGTAAAAGAATCTCTCACTCTCTGCTGCTTGGAAGCCAACTGTACCTGCTGCGCGCGCGCACTATTTCGCTCTCACTCTCGCTCGTAGCCCTAGAATTTAAGCCACAATTTGAAAGTGTTTAAACAGAAAGACAGAAAGAAAGCCCTGAATTAGTTGATCCAAGTGTACATTGAGCTAGACTTTTGACTGCGCCAGTTTTTGTTTTTTTTTCTTTTTCGATTGATTTTGTTTAACTTCTTTGACTTTGTGTTTTCTTTGTTGTTGATCTTCCTAATCCTAATCTTAATCTAAATCTTCTTTGATTTCGGAAATACTAATCCGTGTTTGTCACTTTTGAACTTGGTTTAGCATCAGCAGCAAGTGCGTCCAGCCATTTCCATGCCCAAATCAAAGAGCTATGAAGAGGACGAGAATGCGGCAGCCAAAGGCACAGCCAAATCGGCAGCAGCAGCAGCAGCGGCGGCGGGAACGGGTAAACCACCCTTAGCAGCAGATGATCCTGGGTAAGCCTATTGAACCACCCAAAGAAAGCTCCTCAACTCTACTAACTTCCATTATCTGTTCCCCCCCTCTTAGAGCTCCAGGCAATCAGAATGCCGGCTGGTTTGGCGGCTTGTGGAACAAGTTGTCATTAAAGCCCAAAAATCAAATGATTCTACCCGATGACAAAAATCCCACCATTGTGTGGGACAAAGAGCGCAAATGTTGGACCAATACGGCCGAGGGCAATGCGGAGGAAACGGAAAGCTTTAAACCGCCACCCAAAATGACAGATTTGGGCTTGCTAAGTGTGGCAGCTGCCAGTTTAGTTCCCCAGCAGCACCTTGAACCCACAACACAACCAATGCAACCACAATTATATGGCGCTGGTATGGAATATGCCCAGTGGCTCATTCTAGCTAATGCCGGAGATGTATGCTGCGGCGCCCCCCTCCGCCAGCCCCAACAGTTGCTGCTGCTGCTCCCCCAAGTACTAATCCAGCTGGTAATAGCGCCGCTGCTTAATGCTGCTGCTGCTGCGGAGCTGGTACACAACAAGCTTCAATCGAACATGTTCAAAATCGCACCAATACAGAAGAGAGAGAGAGGAATGGTGGAGTTAATAAGGTGAAGCCAAGCGAAGAGCATTCTTACTGGTTTGTAGGGTATATGGGCCTCCAAGTATTGAAACATGTTTAGTTTGGTGTGTACATTGCACGAGCTTACACTGCTCTCTTTTTGCAATAACAAACTTATTCTAAATGAGACGCTTCTCACTTTTCTTAGGCTTACATCAACTGGCCCTCACAATCGCCTGCAAATACCTTTTTAATTCCACCAGATAAAATAAGTCGATTTTACTTCTCCAAGCATACACAATTGATTGAATTTGAATGAATCATTTTAAAACTTCAAACCATCAATATTAATCTGGCTCGAGAAGGTCTCGTTATTACTGGAACACAATTTCGTAATTAATTTCTTATCTAGGATGCAGGGAATTAAAACCTAAACGAATAACGGTTTGGGTTACCGGTTACTGTTTGGCCGATCGTTTTTTCGGTTACGGATTGCTGCAGTTGTGGGATATCAGTTACGGTTCGGGTTACGGTTATTAACCTAATTCTGTTTTTAGCAGGTTTCAGTTACGGTTATTAACGTATAAAATATTCATGACAAATCATGCAGACAAAAGCAGGCCCCATTTATAATCCCATTTTATTCAAAGTAAATGTACTAAGTTCAGGATTATGTAAGTATTTTCGCCCACTTTATAGTTTAATATTATAAGTCTTAAACAAAGATAGGAAACCATTTCACAAAAGTTTCATGTTAAGTTTAATTAGACAAATAAACATTGGTCAATGTTTATACTATTTTCATTATGTACCTTCACCCGAAACATTGTTCATTCTCAGAAATGGCATCTTAATCGAGATTAGTAATTAGATCTAAGTAGCATAAGCATTGAGAGTTTGATAGTCAAGCGACTCCAGCGGGTTATTATAAATTCTACTCCCTGAAACAAAGATCTGGATACTATTGTTGAATTTTCCCACCGTTCAGTTGTCTACCTTGCTAAGCCATCTTTTTGTGTTAGAAACATATTTTGAATAGAAGATGTCAGATAATTGTTAAACTGTACCAGAATTTCCAGACTAACTTGGTTTTGGAATACTTTCCCTATTAATTGAATTAAATTATTGTTGTCTATTATTTGATTGTGCAGTTTTTAAAACAACATTTAATTCGAATAGAATAAAGTCACCAAAGACTTGATGATGCATCTTTTGCTGGTGCTTAGACCGTTACAATTTCGCTAATCTGTCCCACAGATTAGGTGACAAAAAAAATCCAAATTAGCTGCTGCTTTTTTGGCTGAACTAGCCCAGCATCCAGTATAATATCACATATGTTTAACGAAAGATGAGGAGTAAAACCGAAACGAATAACGGTTTGGGTTACGGTTACTGTTTTGGTCGATCGCTTTTTTCCGGTTACGGTTATATTACGGTTGTGAGATATGGGTTACGGTTTGGGTTACGGTTATTAGCCTTATTCTGTTTCGGGTTTCGATTACGGTTACGGTTATTAGTATAAAATATTACTTTGACAAATCTTGACCCATATACTTAGTTCAAATTTCTTATACAGAATTTTCACCATTATTTTCGCCTGTTTTAAAGTTAAACATTATAAGTTTTAACTAAAATATAAGAAACTACTCAATTCGCAGAAATATCGAGTTAAGTTTAACTAATTAGATAAACATACATTGGTCAACGAATATACTATTTTTCGCTATGTACCTTCATGTAACCAATGGTTATTCTTAGAAATGACATCTTAATCGATAATGCAATTACATCTAAATATCATAATAGCATTTAGAGTTTGACTCTCCAAGCGAGGCGTCAGTATAAATTTTGCTCCTGAACACTCAACACTTACTTATGTGGGCGGTTCTGCTAACACAACTTTTGATAACTCAAAAAGATCTGCAAATATTGTTGATTTTTCTCCACCATTCCAATATGTCTACCTTGCGTAGCAATCTGGATTGTTTTAAAAACATATTAATGAAGAAGTGAGATTGTTCATTAGAACTGTTTAGTTTTCAGATTTTGTTGCACCTGATACCCGTAATCAATGATCATATACGCGTTTAGTGCACTGAAATTTTCCGTTAAACTTGAATTGGGGCTTATTTCCTAGTGATTCGATCGAATTAATGTTGTCCATTATGCAATAGCCAAAACTGGCAATGTCCGAAAGTTGTTGCCTGGTCACACTACATTGTCTGAGCGGTTCTGGAAATTATCAAACAATTTCCGCTCCGACAAAATATTCAGCGTCTGAGTACCTATCTTCTATGCTATAAACTGTTTAGCACGAATGTATATAAGATACTTTCCAGGCTATTTCTAGTTATGCCAGCCCATTAGCAACAATACGGCGCATAATAAATAAGCAGCCAACTTTAGTGAAAAAACTAATATGTATGTAAAATGTTCATTGTACTAGTAGAGGAAAAACCGAAATTAACCCATATATTTGTTTAGGTTACGGTACTGATAACCGGTTTTGTAAATAAAGGTTATACGGTTACGGTTATAAGAAACAATTTTTTTTCGGTTACGGTTACGGTTTCGGTTTCAAATTTTAAAGTGTTTTTAGCGGTTACGGGTTACGGTTTCATTCGGTTTTAATCTCAAAAATAAAAATATATGAGTTAATTTCAGTTTTCTACTAAATAATTTCATAGATTATTTATATGTATTAGTGCGTTTTATTTTTTAATAATTTAGCAAAGTTAGTTAAATAAATCGTAAAAAGTATGCAAATATATAAATAAAATCGAGGAAAAGAAAAACTAGCTTTGAAATTGTGCCGTCAGCTTTCAGTATGTAGTACGTATAATGTAGTACGAAAAGTGTTTTTCTAGCATTAACTAATCTAAAAATCTTCGTTGTGTGCGCCGTCTGTAGGTTGATGCATCTCTTATGTATTGATATAGAGCTGTTCTGAATTTCACCTGTTCCGATATGAGAGCTGTGCCTGTTGCCAGTATAGTTTTCTGATTTCTTATAAAATCGGACATACTCCAATGAAATGACATGTGTGGGTTTCCTTCACCATTTAGATTGAGCATTGTGCAATTGTCTTCCGTGTCCCTGGCGTAACGTCTGTTATTCACATCTAGCTTTTCGCATCTGGCTCTGAATATAGCGGAAATTTGGTTTTGGCTGTGTTGGCTGTTGAAGTAGTTTTTTTTTCTCCCAAGGAATAGTTCAGTTGCCTGTAAATTACTCTGTGTTCGCTCGATTTTGCCTGTCGAAGATGTTTAAGCATAAAGCTGTTGCTGACTTTCTTTACCCCCCCCCCCCCCCCCCCCCCCCCCCCCCCCCCCCCCCCTTTTTTTTACTTTTTCCTCCGCAAGCCTGCTACAGACTTGGCAATGGACTGTAGATCCTGTAGTGGTTTTACCAAAAGTGTATATAAAAAAAAAAAAAAAAAAAAAAAATTTTTGTAGTGTTTATGGCAGTATAGAGGGAGAGAGACCAGTTTCAATAAATAAGGCGTAATTTGAAGTATTTTTGGTGCAATCTTAACATCT
>JAEIFU010002508.1:0-42723 GCA_018904235.1 Lordiphosa stackelbergi
TCAACACCATTCCACAACGGTTTGAATTATCTTTTTGCAAGTTACATAGCATCTTCCTTGGACTCTGAAGAAACTATATTCTCTTCCTGCAGTTCTTCTTCAGCTAACTTCTTCCGCGTTTGTGCGCTAGTGTATTAGGAGGGCTCTTTTTAGAGAAAGAATGCGATGTATTGTCATTCAGTGTCTTAGGGCTCGTAAGATTTTTTTTTAGATAGCTTATTAGTTTTAGCATCCATTCCGACTGTTTCTGTACTCACATAGGATTCAGTTTGATTAGGTGTCTCTGGGTAGAATTCAGCCTGAGAAACGCTTTAACAAACTAAGCAGTGTTGAAAAACGTGCAGCTAATTTATACGTAGTACAGGGTCCCTCGCGATTTGCGATCGCTTCGATTCCTCTTTTTTTTTTTTTTGCAAATTTGGAAACATATAGAAATGAACATGTTTGAATTTAATAATAATATAAAAAATAACATATATACATAATAATTTAATTTAATTGCTAGCTGAGAGCTACAGCAGATTTGCAAATTTTGTTTCAAATTAAATGACTATAACTTAGAGTATCTATAGGTCGGAAACTGTGCTTTAGTTAGAAAAATGTTTGATATTTAAAAACCAAGTCCTATATCCTTTTCACTCTAACCACAATGCCCTCTTTAGGTGTTTTTGTTGTACATGTTTGTTAAATTCATTATCGATCTGTCTTAACTTTAGGTGGTACCTTGTAAAAATTTTTTATTTTATTTGATCTTTGATTAAAATTGTCAATTGTTTTAACACCATGGGATATGTGTATGAGAAGGTGTACCTTTTTTTTGGTTTGAATTATCTTCTTGCAAGGTACATAGCATCTTCCTTGGACTCTGAACAACTTCATTCTCTTCCTGAGGTTCTTCTTCAGCTAACTTCTTCCGCTATCAGATGAAGAATGCCTGTCATTATCATTCACTGTTTTAGGCTCTTAGGATTTTTTTAAGCTTTTTTATTAGCTTATTGGCTTTAGTATCCATTCCAACTGGCTGTCTGTGGCCCAGCGGTTAGTGTGCTGGACTGTTGGGCGGGAGGTCGTGGGTTCGATCCCGCCTCTGAACATCTAATAATAAAAGTTTTTTTTCTTTCTTTAGAAACTAGCTTTTACACATACGGTCACCTTCACCCAGCTATTGGCGCCAGCTGTGAAGTAATCTAGCCATGAAAAAGCAATTTCTCAAACTTTGCCGTTCGGATCCGGCGTTAAACTGTAGGTCCCTTTCTCTTGTGCGAAAAATTTAAAGCACACACGCCAAGAGACTGAGAGAAGCTTGGCTTGGCCCCGTTGTAGGAGCTTGTATAGCCAATTTTACATTTCACATCCATTCCAACTATTTCTGTACTCACATAGGATTCTGTTTGATTAGGTGTCTCTAGGTAGAATTCAGCCTGAGAAATGTGACCGCTGTTTAATATCCATCTGAGCTAATGATAAATACTGTGCAGATTTTCCATTGAATATTGTACAATTTTTTCTTTTGTGAAAGCTGACAAACAAACAAGGCTGCAAACCGGTCCTGAACCGAACCCCTAAGAACCGGTTCGGTTCGGGTTTTTTGGGTCCGACGAACCGGACCATGAACCGAACCCCTAATATTTTTGACTCCTCGAACCTGAACCCGGACCGGACCGCTTTTTCAAAAAATTAGGTTCGGTTCAAAATATTATGTAGTTCTTCCAACGACACTTACAGTCAAATATAGAAATTGCTTGTAATCTCGTTCTCCAATCCTGCGACATTTCTCTAGGTCAGATTTCTACCATCAACGTCAATAATGAAGCGAATATGGATCGAGCAGGAAAACTTTTGAATGACAACTGCAGAGCAGAACAGGAATGCAACTGATGCTCATGTGCATCAAACGCATTTCTTGATTTGAACTATGATTTGCGGACTCTTTAATAACAATTTGTTGTGCTGTAAAAACTCAAAATTTAGTAAATAACGAATTTTTTTAGAGAATTTTAGTTTGACATTAGTATACTACTCTAGAGAGTTCCCATACTTCTGCTTACTCACACTATATAAAATCTTTTGCTTATAGAAAAATTAAAAAAAAATATTGCTCGACTGTATAATTCGAAGATGAGCGAACGTTTACTAACAATGAAAGATAAATGTATTCAGAGTTCTTTAAAGAAGCTCCACCTAAAATCGTTTGAATTGAAAACTTCAGGATTCACAATTACTATTGTTGTACTAAGTGATTTTAATTCCTCTGGCTTTTCTTTTCGATAAACGTTCCTTTATTATAAGCTCAGTGCCAATATTGGCTAAAGTGCTCTTAGCCCCGAGTTTTTTAACTTTGTTAACTTATTCTGAAGCTCCAAAAATTAATTTTTAAAGAGATTCTTCATTCACTTTCAAATGAATCAACTTTTGATTGCAAAGAAGAGAAGTTTATAAAAACCATAGAAAGCAATGAACAAATATCAAATATAAAATCTGTAAATGATGTTATAGATTCCTTCGACAAATGTTTTAAAATTATCAAAAGGTCAAAAAACGAGGACTTAATAAAATTGACTTAACTATAATCAGGAATCAGGCCGAACTGGTCTTTTCAAAACTTAAGTTTGATTTTTCTGATCTAAGAGGTAGTGAAGGTAGGTAAACACCTCCTAGAAGATATCATGCTTATTAACTTAAACTTAGCAGTGATCAAAAGTTGTAAAAGTTGATTGAATTTGATAACTAAAGTAGCATTATTGAAGTATAGAATATTATTTGAACAATTTAGTATTTATAAACGGAAACTTTTCTGTTCAAGTTGTTGTTCAAGTGAACCGAGGTTCGAACCAAAACCTTGGGTTCAGGAGTTCCAAGAACCGGTCCGCGAACCGAACCTTTAGTTTTACAACGGGTTCGAACCCCCGGACCGAACCTTCTGCAAAATTTTAGAGGTTTGCAGCCAGAGTTAATGATGACCATCAATTGTCGCGTTCGTCGCCGTTCGCAGCAATTGGGCCTCTGTTACTCAACAACGTGGAAAATTTTGCGGAAGGATTTAGGTGTGAAGCCTTTCAAAATACAGCTGGTGCAAGAATTGAAGCCGAACGACCTACCGCAACGTAGAATTTTTGGTGAATGGGCTCTTGGAAAGTTGGCCGAAGATCCACTTTGCTCATTTTTGGCTCAATGGGTACGTAAATAAGCAGAATTGTCGATTTTGGAGTGAATATCAGCCAGAAGCATTGCAAGAGCTACCAATGCATCCAGAAAAAGTCACAGTTTGGTGCGGTTTATGGGCTGGTGGCATCATTGGACCGTACTTCTTCAAAGATGATGCGAATCGTAACGTAACTGTGAATGGTGAGCGCTACCGTGAGATGATATCCAACTTTTTTTGCCCAAAATGCAAGAGCTTGACTTGCATGACATGTGGTTTCAACAAGACGGTGCCACATGCCACACAGCACGCGCAACAATGGACTTATTGAGAGGCGAGTTCGGTGAACATTTTATTTCACGTTCGGGACCGGTCAATTGGCCGCCTAGATCGTGCGATTTAACGCCTTTAGACTATTTTTTGTGGGGCTATGTTAAAGCTCATGTCTATACAGACAAGCCCGCTTCAATTGACGCATTGGAAGACCACATTGAAGCATTTATTCGTGAGATACCGGCCGAAATGTTGGAAAGAGTATGCCAAAATTGGACTAAGCGGATGGACCATTTGAGGCGCAGTCACGGTCAACATTTGCATGAAATAATCTTCAAACATTAAATTATATGGACCGTACTATCGATTCAAATAAAGATTTCAAGCATTTTTCTGAAATTTATGTGTTTTTTTTTTAAACTTTCCTCTAGCTCTTAAAAAGTCACCCTTTATTTTGAACACATTAAAATTTTTATCAAATGCTCTTGAAAATAAACTGTGAGCCACTGTTGTTTCTCTTGTTTCTCTTCTTGTCTCTCTTGTTTCCTCTTCGCAAAAGTTGAAGAGCGAAACACGCACTTGAAAAAAAAAACAACGAGAGCGAATTTTGCAATCAAAATAACAAAATTATTATTAAATATCATTGCATTCTTGCAATCAATCATTAATTAATTAATTAATTAACGAAAAGACCAAATTTAATAGATACTTGTTATACATACATATGTAAGCACGCATATACATAAATCAGCTGTAACACTACGCATTGGCCACAGACTTTATTCTAGTGAACTTTTTGATGGTTAAAAATACGAATGCTGTCAATATATGTACATACATACGTTGAATTCAATTCACAGAAAGTTATTTGCATATTGTAATTCACTTAATACAGTTGTTTTATTTTTAATCTAATGATTTTTTGTTGTAGTGGTGGCACAGTAAGTTATCGAACGCCCAATAAATAGTGTTACGGTTTCCACAGTTATCGAACCTGAAACATGTTGATGAGCATTTCCACCTATTGTGTTTGGCGAAACGCGCATCTATTCGTTTGAGGGAAAGAAAATTGCGTCCGTTCCAACGATCCGCTTGAAATAGAACATTTAAAGTGGATTTAAAATAAAGAAGTTCAAAGCACACAATATAGCGGTCACGCGTTTAGATTTTGTATTTTTTAGGATCAGTTTTATTTTAGTAAGTTGAATAAAATGTAAAAGCGGTGGGTGAGTAGCTCCTCTTCCAGAAGTCGAATGTATCTTTACATGATATTTGGTCTCTTTTGTTACATTTTTTATTAGTCTCATGAAAAGTATCACGCAATCTTATTTTTAATGGGCTGAGTTAAATGCTAACAAATGTGACCCTACCATTGGGGGTGCGTTACATTAATATATTCTTGGGTGCCCACGCACTTGTTCTCAAACGCAAACAGATAGTTGCACTGTTCAAATATCTTTGAACAAATGCTTATATAGCATATTTGCTTTAGTATGGAGCCAAATGAAATTGAGTTCTCCGTTCAAATTGATATTAATTAATTTACTTTTGCGATTGAAAATTGCTTTGGTGTTAAAGGGATTTAAATTCAATGAGCTGGTATTCATAAAATGCCGATAGAAGGCAATTTCCGATAAGGCATCTGTTATAATCGGCAAGTGGCTAATAAATAAAGCAAAAAAATACTTGGCCCCAAAGTTAACAGCCCCAAAGGCCAAGCTGAGCTTCCCTCAATCTCTTGGCGTGTGAGCTTGAAATTTTTCGCACTAGAAAAGGGACCTCCAGTTTAACACCAAATCCGAACGGCAAAGTTTGAGAAGCGTTTTCATGGCTTACTTCACAACTGAAGCCAATAGCTTGGGAAGGGAATGTGTGAAAGTTTCTAAAGAAAACTAATTTTTATTAGAAGTTCCGAGGCGGGATAGAAACTGCACCTCCCGCACAAGTAGGCACACACTACCGCTGCTCCAAACACGGTCACGCATGTTGCTAGTTGCTAGTAATCGCTTAATAATCCGAAAAGAGTTTGTCTACGAGATTATTAAGCCTAATAAATATTTTATCTAATTCTTTGCCGGCTTGGGAACTGCAGCATTGCTAAAACACAGCGCAAAAGAGGTGCTTTCCATTCCCATTGTCATAATAATCAAAAGCAAAAATTCGAATTCTTAAAAACAGCAATAACATATTTACAAAACGATACTACCATTTTATTGATTTCGCAAAATATTTGTTTTAAAATGTAATTATAAAACATTAAGCTTGGAATAGGAAAAATAATTGTCAAAAGGGCAACCTTGCGCACGGCGGCCACCGTCATGTGAAAAGTTTGCAACAGTTTTAAACTGAATTGTTTGATTGTTAGCGGTTATGTTCAGATCCGTTAAACAGCGCATTATCCCGTCTTTAACCTAAGCTTGGTTGTTTTTCTATCATTGGTCGGACCCTTTGAGTAGGTTGGCTCTTACTATAGCGACTCTCATCTTACCATCTGCCTGAAGCATGGTTTCTGATACATATTTGTGGCAGCAGGCTACTTACCCAAATAACACCACCAGGCGTTATTGCTTAATAATATTAGCGAGTTTTGAATACCGCAGGCAGATAAGATATTCATCTGCCCGTGATGGCAGAGCTGCAGGAACGTAAGAAAAGCCGGCTTGATGGTCTTGTCTATGTAAGCGCTGTTGCTCTTGGTCAGGATAACTCTTAAGCTTAGCACTGCATCTACTTCCAATATGACTGTCTACAGCGCTTTTTTTTTTAAAGAGAGGCGCTTCAAGAGGAGGCGCAAGTGGGGGATAAAATTTAATTACCTAGCATATGAGTCCCTAGCGTTAGCATTGCCATTCGGACTTGGTGTAGGTTACATTCGCCTTTGCTTTTTAAATAAAATGATCTCGTCGATATTATAAACCGAACTGTTATCTACAGCCATGATTTCACTTTCGCAAAATTTATGCGATTTGAAAACAATTTTTCGAACAAATTTGGTCCCCAAATCGCGAAACATTTGCGAAACTGAAAACGGGCCAATTTGCTGCTATTGCTGTTTTCGGATATACCTTATAGTGTAACTTTTTAAGGATTCCACACAAACTATTAGGCTGTAATCAGGATTATTTATCGATTTGCGGAAAAAGTAATAAGGATTCAGGGTTTAGTTTTCTCGGAGCATCTTGCTCTCAGCTCACTACACTCGGCGCCAGCTCTGAGCTTGAGCCACAGCTGAAAGAATTGGCTCTGAGCTGTGAGCCACAGCTCGTGAGCCGGGAGCTATCATTCGGCTCAAGGCTCGTGAGCCACATCACTCGGCTCTGAGCTGTGAGCCACAGCTCGTGAGCTGGGAGCCATAAACCGGCTCTCGGCTCGTGAGCCACAGCACGTGAGCCGCTCTCGGCTTGTGAGCCCCAGCTCTCTGTTCTACGCTGGGAGCCACAGACTGTGTGGTTCGCGAGTCATTCTAACCTATTTACCGTGACTGTAGACTTTTAAAATCGCGAAATAATACCAAAGAGGATTAAAAATAGTAAAAAAAAAATGAAGAACGTTAACACCAATCAAGTGAAAATTCCTGACAGGATCAATGCATGAGCCCAATTTGCTAAGGACTCCGTGGAACAAAACCGCTAATTACTTAAGAAACTGTTTTTCAAGTCCACAAATTGACTACGCCTAATAACATTGCCATGAATTTGACAATACTTAACCGCAATAAACACCATGGAAGACCAATGCTAAAGAATATGGTCAAGATCATAAGAATTGTTTGAAACCACTTTCCGTTACTGACAAATCATCGCGGAAAAATACCAAAGCGGATCAAAAATAGTAACTATGCCAAGCAAAATGTACTTCCAACCAGTGGAAAATGCCAGGATCAATGCATGAGCGCCATTCGCAGCTAAGGAATCTCCATGGTAAAAAAAGCGCTAATTACTTAAGAAACTGCTTTTCAATGTCAACAGAGAACTACATTGCCCTGTTAATGGCAATACTGAACCGCGATAAACACCAGGAAAGATCAACGATGGTCTATATTCTTAAACATTGGTCCTGCATGGTGTATATCGCGGTTCAGTAGTGTCATAATCATGACTATGTTATTATAATTTGTGGTATTGGAAAGCAGTTTCTTTAGTAATTAGTGGTCTTATTACCATGGAGAACCATTAGCTGCGAATGGCTCTTATGCATTGATACTAGCATTTTTCACTTGATAGGGAGTACAATTTGTTGGGAATTGTTAGTATTTTTGATCCTCTTTAGTATTTTTCCGCGATTAAATGATTTGTCAGTAACGGAAAGTGCTTTAAAACGATTCTTATGATCTTGACCGTATTCTTTAGCATTGGTCTTCCATGGTGTTTATCGCGGTTCAGCATTGTCAAATTCATAGCAATGATTTAAGGCGTAGTTAATTGTGGACTTGAAAAACAGTTTCTTAAGTAATTTTTGCATGTATGTAGGTGTATACTGTACTCAGATCAAGTTTGCTCCAGATTTGGCAAATTCCTTCTCCTCCTTCTTCTAACCGCGAAAAACTGTCAGAGCTACAATTGTTAAGCTTGAACCTAGTGACTTAATATATATTCAGTAAGGCCCAATATCTGTCTATACTGTACTATAAGATCCGAGCAAAACCACCGAAGATATGTAAGTGCGCCTTCCCATTTATTCAAATAAATTTTAAAATAAAAGGAGTTCAAAGCTATAGGAACCACATTACTTGAAACAGGTTATTTTGCTGTCGGGGCACTCGACCGCAACACTCTTACTTGTTTTTGTAAAACATATTGTTGGATCTGCTAGAATGTTTTACAGGATGTTTTAAGGACCCTAAAATAAAAGCGATTTATATTTCGTCGAACAGCTGTTCACAGCTGACCATATAAAACGCCGAGTGTGCCCAGAAAAAGTGAGGATGTAATGGTCATACTAAAAGGTTTAACGAAATCTACTTTGAGATTGACTAATTTACCATTAAAAAAAAAACCAAAATAAATTGAATTCACGTTTGTAAAATTGCGTCCATTCAGCCAACAAAATATTATTTGAGAAGCTTTGAAAAAAGTTTTCACATCTTTTTTTCGGCAGGTTTTGCTTTTGCGTGCTAGTTTAAATTGTTTGATGTTTGGTCACACTGTTAACGAAATCTAAATCAAGTCAGTGCGCAAAAAGGGTCGTTCCGTCAACTGATTTTGATTTTCTTTTTCGAAATTTAAATCGCTTTATGGAATACCTTTATTGGTTAGATTGGGGTTCACGGTTCAGATCACGCCTTCAGAATTCTACATAATTTTTTTAAAAATAGTATTCCAAGCTTTTGCGCACACTCGAGTACCCCTATTAGGTCTTATGTCTATATCGTTTGAGATAAACAGTAAATGATCATCGATGTCACTAGCATAAGTGGCAGCATCATTGATCTGGGGTAACCTTGATTTTTCTCAACCATGTGTTTGGTAAACATTGTGCTCGACAATGAGGACACACCAAGGCTTTAACTGGATTTACATTTGCATTACAATATGGACTGCCGTCTTGGTAGCGGCCACGCATGATGATTACTGTGCCGAGCTATCGCAAAAGTCGTTGAGTATGATTTTGGGTCAGGCCTTTAATCCGCGCTACATGAGCATTGATCCACCCGGCAGACCGAGCGAAGAAAGCTCTAGTTTTGGTTACAAGCGATCTTCATATGAAATACCCTTCTATGCGGATAATGATGTGGTGTCGCTCGGCAGCTTTCCCGCCTGGGAGACTAACCATTTTGCCTACTTTGAGAAGAACGACGAGGACTCGTTAAAGCGTAAAGATTTGCGGGCTAGAAATGTGTTTGTCGACCGAATAGGAACTGCGGCTAAAACGGATGTGTTTAAATCGCGACCCTGGGAGTGTTCCTCTAAGATCAACTGGATTGATTTGGGATTAAATTACTTTCCACGCTATATACGTTCGATTGAGTGCATTGCACGTAAATGCTGGTACGGCCACTTCAATTGCAAGCCCAAGTCATTCACCATAAAGGTATTGCGTCGGAAAATGGACTCATGTGTGCATATAAGCGACAAGTTGATATTGATTACTTCGGAGAATTTTCAAACTGATCACACACAGCTCTGGATTTGGGAGGAAATAGCTGTAAATTTTTGTTGTGAATGTGTAATGTTATTTTAATATGAGGTCTGTACCACAAATAAAGGGCAACTAGACTGATTAGTTTATATATGGAGTGTTTTTTGGTAATTATGGGAAAAAGTTGAACGCGCGAAGCCAAATCTGAACGTTTTTGTCAAAGTTTTATTCAGGAACTGTTTATTACATGTTCCGCCGTTTCACTGTTCCGCAACCCTTCCCACCCTGTTATATTAACATTTTACAATTTCCCATTGAAAGCTTAGAAAACACATATTTAATATAATTTCTTAGCTATTCACATCATGTATTCAAAATAAATTTAACAAAACACTTTAATTGCATTGGGTATAACAGACACTCTAATCGGCCTTGGATCATACTCTTCACCGTCAATGGAATAGAACACATTGGAATTTGGACCGGCCGGATGTAGCTCAATGGTTCGACTCTTGAGTACCATATTGGGTTCTATGGCGCTTTTAGTTATGCTGGGAATGTTTTTGATGAAATCCCATCCAGGCTGCAGCGAGTTTATGAATTTGCTTTCCAGTTCGATAAAGTTGTCGCTGTTTTCATTGCACGATATAATTAATTGGTTGGCTTCCATCTTTCCCTCAACCTTATTGCTGCAACTATCATTTTTAATAAGTTCCTTGGTGGGTTTCTCCATTGTATTCTTCTGTGTGACAAGTTTACTAAGGAAATAGCCGCCCGTAGCTGCAGCAGTTCCATTTGATCTTTGCTGTGTAGCGCAATTGCTGCAACCGGCGCAAGGTGGTGTATACACATAGTCAGTCTCAAAGTTCCAATTTGAGTCGCTGGACAAAGACTTGAAAAACGCAGCCATGTAATGCCTTAAAGGCCCAAAGTACCAATATTTGTCCTTTACAGCGTCTATATCCTTTAGCAGACCCCAAGAGAATCGATTTAGTCCGAAAATGGGTTTTAAATGGTTGTCGTCTTCTTCGTTGAGCACATCGTACTGAATCACACTCTCATGTTTTCAATTTATTCTTTAGCAGGGCATCAAAGCACTGGATATAGTTTTGACATACTCCAATTCGCTTTTGCCAGTAATATCGTAGTACTTGGAGGCAGATTGGCTAACGCGTCCCAGTGGTAGCAGCGTAATAGGACATAAATTTCCTTGTCTGCGCATTAGTCCAGTTACTACCTCGGATGTGGTACCATCTCCGCCTGCTACAACAATTACATCGGGCAGAGAGTTGATTTCTTCAATGTAGGATTTTGCATGTCCAATGTGGTTTGTGCGTAGAATTTCCACCGAATATCCGGCTAAATGTAAAATGGGTTCGCAGTACTTTTTAAACTGTAAAGAAACGATTGAAAATGGGTCAACCGGTCTGCTTTCATCACCAACCTAATGAAAATTACTTACAGTTTTTTCAGCCTTTTTTTTATTTGCCACCGGATTCAAAACCACCAAAACGCTTTTTGCAGAACTTCCAGAAATATCACTTGAATTTGTTATATTAGTTGACAGTTCTCTCATATATTTTTTTTTAAAAAAACCGGTGACATGACAAAACGCCCACGGACATAAGGCCCAATATGAAAAATTTCGATCACTACTTTGATATATAATTCCAAATTTTTCTGCCTTGACCACATAAAGCTTTGAAATATAATTCCAAATTTTCTGGGCCTTTTGACCCATAAACCCATTGGGTGTAATGTCCGTATTCCAATTTAAGTGACATTAAATACTAAGTGCTGTATATAAAATTAAACAAATATATGCTTTCAACGAGTGTTTACAATTTTGCTCCTTTAAAATGGACATAGAAATTCTGTCCCATATTGGGCACTTGAGCCACGGTCACACCGGCAGGGCTGAAAAGGCACTAATAGTAGGTTGGCGGTTCACTCTGTGTTTTTATGTATTCTTAAGCAATTTAGATTTGGTTTAGACGTTAAGGCTTTAACATTGATTAAATTGAGGCTCGTGTACAGCTGTTAGTGAGAAAGAACATCTGACTGACAAGGTAACAAAGCAAATTATCTGGGAGGCCTATGACAAATAAAATGCGAAATTTTTGTCTTTTGGAAATGAATGAGAAGTGAAACTTTATTTGAATATTAATTGACTTTAATCGCCTGAACAGGTTGCGATGCGGTGACTCCATTTTAGTCTCTACTTTGATGACCTCCTCGGCCACAGCGCCTCCCACAACAGCAACGGCTGGGGATATCTGAGCAAAGAGTATGTCCAATGCCTCTTTACGAAGAGTAGATCATCACGGATGGTCTGTACCAGTTAAAGTCCCTAGTTTTGTAACTGGGATCGCTTTGATAATAAGATCGAAATTGCTGAAGAATCCGAAGCACAACTATGTCTGAACCATTGCGTTTTAACTTGCGCTGGTAGCGCAGTCACATCTAAGTCCAGCCATGCCGAAAAGGCTGGATACTGCACTTTACGTTGTAGTGCTTGGACACCGTTTCGTAGTTAACCTTCTCCTTGGGTTTTGAGATTATCTTGTACTTGAGGGTCTCGCGCGCAGCCCGGGAAAAGTCTTCCTCTGTGACCAGCCTTTCGTTTCTTTTGCTATTCCAAGCATTTTTGACTCTGTCCACTTTAGGCCGCTGATAAGCAAGAGACAGCTAGTTCGTTTTCAAATTAAAGCGCCATATTTCTGGCTATAATTTCAGAGTTTTTATTAAACTGGGCAAAAAGTCCGACAAGATGTGGGCCTTATGTCCGAATATAAAATGTGGCCATAAGGCCTATAACAATTAAAAATTTATTTTTTGTTTATAACGATGATTTTTTTTATTGTGGTTTTTTTGTGTGTGGTTTTTTTTTTCTTTTTTATAAAAAAATTGTTTTTTTTTTTTTTTTTTGTGGGGGAGCATGTTTGGGATGTTTGATTATGTTTTGCATTTGTTTATAATGTTTTATTTTTTTATTTTATTAGGTTATGTTATGTTTGTATTTATTTAGGAAATATTATTTATGTATTGTAGTCTATTGTTTTTTTTGGAAAAAATTTTAAAACCTGAATGGTAACCAAAAGTATAATTTTTTGTTATGAAAAAAAAGATGTATTTGGTTTAGGTTTTAATTTTTTTTTTGGTATTGTACTATTACATGGTTTTTAGGGTTTTTATTCCTCTATTTATCTATTCAAATTATTTTTGTTTATCCATTACATCATTTAGTTTTATCCAAAAAAAAAAAATTATTTTGTTTTTTAAAATTTTAAAAAAAAAAAAAAAAGAATGAAACCCGGCGCCTAGTTACGAACCGTGGAATAACCTTCCGGCTTGCGCTGTAGCTAAGGTCACGTGGTCCTCGTTTAACCTGAAAGGGAAAACATCTTACTTCTGGTCTGGGCCATAACGGGTCACTACCTTATTAGCAGGCATGCAGCGGGCTTGGGCGTCGCTCACAGCGATTTCTTTAGAAGAACAGGAGGAGACATTACTTCATCTTTTTTGCCATAACCCAGCTCTAAGTAGAAGGAAACTCAAAACTTTTGGTCACACTAGTAAGACAGTACAAAAATATAGAATGAACAAATTTAAGAATTATTTCATGATGTCCCGTGCATCGTTAAGGACTCATAGCTAGAGATGGGCTCGCGACGGGATTCCAGCGGGACCCGAGAGAGGTAGGGGATCAGGCGCGACGATATTGAATTAAAATTTGTTGGTCGGGATCGGGACGGGACGGGAACGAATTGTCCTTATTCGGCTATCTTTGCTCTTAGCCCATTGCCACTCTGTTAAAATTAACATTTTCAGACCCTTCTTTGCGTGGATTGGAGTCCTTCTTAATGGTAAATGTATGATTCGACAAAGGAAAAAGATTTGGCCATCGGATATTCGATTTTATGTGCACATTCTCGCCGTAGCCGGGCGTACAACAAACATTAAATGTCTAATAAAGTCTTAAGGAAAATTCAAGGGAAATTCCAGAAGCAGTTGGTGCTAGTGACGACGGTCATAAATATTGAGTAGTCAGTTCTTAATTATATTAAGCTGTTTGCATTCAAACCTTCCGTCGACAAAAATATATCGATAACTTTGTTGCCTAAATATTCTATCAAACTCGTTCACCAGCAGACTAACATTTTTTTTTATTGATGACTTTTGTTAGATGATTGGTGTATGCTGGTGAACACGCCCAATGTCAGCGGACCCAAGCACTGGTGATGACCGGTTTGGGTATACCCGGTCATTAAGTTTACCTGCCGGCT
The DNA here is from genome assembly GCA_018904235.1 of Lordiphosa stackelbergi. Taxonomy (NCBI): domain Eukaryota; kingdom Metazoa; phylum Arthropoda; class Insecta; order Diptera; family Drosophilidae; genus Lordiphosa; species Lordiphosa stackelbergi. Next base: position 13,780 of record JAEIFU010002508.1, read on the forward strand.
CCTACTCGGTGGAGGTAAAAAATGAACCCTATGCTGACCAGCTGAAAATGGAGTTGCGATAGCAGCATTCCTCAACCAACTTGGGATCAAGCACCCTCAAGCCTCAAAAGTGCTGCTACCCATCCCCCTTCTTGTCGCATATCTGGGCATCCGTCAGCGCCGCATGATGCACTATGTACTCCACAAAGTTCTCCATCTGACCCACACTGGCTGTTTAGCCAATCTTTTGTAAAAACTCTTCCAATCGATTATAGTTGCCCGAACGGCAGACATCTAAATTATCTTCTAAGTTGTTGTTGTATGTTGTTTCTGTTTCGCAGCATAGTTGGTAAATTATGTCATCTTTGTCAAAACGCAAATCTTTTCAATTTTTTTCGTAAACAAAACAAAACAGCTGATTAACCAGTGTGCCCGGCGTCTTTGGCGTAAATATGGTCACATGTGCGACGAAAAAATGTGTTCAGCATCCATGAAATTTCTGCACGACCGGAAAACGTACTTCTATCACCTAGGACGGGACGGCCACTGCATTTTCCACGCCTAACTTAATTCTCTCCTGACAGTTCACCCATGTTGATTTGTTTTTATCAGCTGTAAATTCTCGCCGAAATGCTCAGGGAAACCTCCCCATCTTCTTCCGATATATGCGAACAGTGGAATCGTATATCACACTCCATGAGTACGGCTGCCAAGGAGATACTCGGGTACTCCGAGTCCCCTCGAAGGCGGTCTTGGTACGTTGAGGAGTGCCGACGCGCTACTGCAGAGAAAGACGCAGCCCACAGGAGAACTCTGCAGTCGGGAGCAACGCGGGCTGTTAAGGAGCGATACCGGGAGAAGAGGAAAGAGGAGAAGAGCCACTTTAGAAGAAAAAAGAATGAGCAGGAAAGGCGCATGCGCGAGGAGGTCCAGATGTTATTCGGCATGTGTGAGACTCGAAAATTTTACCAAAAAATTAAGCAATTAACAGAAGGTTTTAAGCCCAGAGTCGCACAATGCAAAGACGAACACGGGAATCTGGTCACCGATCTGCAAGTGGCGCTTAACAAATGGAGAAGCTACTTCTCTAACCTACTGGGAGGCGATGACGAACATGATGCCGCCTCTAGAGAAGTAGCGATGCCACCAATCGACAACATAGAGATAGACCCGCCGACCCAACAGGAAGTCTGTTTAGCCATACAAAGGCTAAAGAACAACAAATCACCAGGCGCGGATGAGCTGCCCGCTGAATTGTTCAAGGCTGGAGGGGAAGAATTGGTAAGGTGCATGCACCAACTTCTTTGCCGTATATGGGTTGACGAAAGCATGCCCGACGATTGGAATCTAAGTGTCCTATGCCCAATCTTTAAAAAAGGAGACCCTGCAGTTTGCGCCAACTACCGCGGGATCAGTCTCCTTCCCATTGCATATAAGGTTCTGTCGCGTATTATTTGTGAACGTCTAAAACCGCTTATTAACACACTGATTGGACCTTATCAGTGTGGCTTTAGACCTGGTAAATCCACCACAGACCAGATATTCACATTACGCCAAATCCTGGAGAAGACCTACGAGAGAAACATCGAAAATCACCATCTTTTTGTCGATTACAAAGCCGCTTTCGACACACCGATAAGGTCAAGGTTTTTTGAAGCCCTGTCTACCTTTGGTATACCAGCAAAGTACGTTCGACTTTGCATGATGACGTTGAGAAGCACTAAAAGCTCCGTCAAAATAGGAACGAACCTCTCCGAGCCTTTTGATACCAAAAGAGGTTTTAGGCAGGGTGATACCTTATCGTGTGACTTCTTTAATCTGCTGATGGAGTACATACTCCGCCGGTGCCCAAATGCCAACAGATCGGGCACCATCTTTAATAAAGATGTAATGCTACTCGCATACGCCGATGATATTGACATTATCGGCAAAACCGAACGGGCGGTAAGCATGGCGTTTTCAGAGATTGAGAGGCAGTCGGAACTGATGGGCTTAGCGGTGAACGAGGACAAGACGAAGTACCTAGTGTCCTCGAAACAGAAGTACACGCGTCTTGGGCAATCTGTTGCAATGGGAGAGTACAACTTTAAAGTTGTAGAGGACTTTGTCTACCTCGGAACGATGATAACCGGCGACAACAACATCAGCCTGGAAATCCGAAGAAGAATCACGCTCGCAAACCGATGCTACTACGGGCTCAGTAGGGAGTTCAAGAGCAGAGGCCTCAAGCGAAGAACAAAAATAGCGCTATACAAGTCGCTTATCATCCCAGTCCTGCAATACGGCGCAGAAGCATGGGCAATATCATCAGCGGATGAGGCGGCGATTGGCGTTTTCGAGCGAAAGATTCTTCGCAGGATTTATGGACCTTTGAAAGTTGGCGAGGATTTTCGCATCCGAAAGAATGACGAACTGTATGAGCTCTATGGGGATACTAGTCTGGTCAAGCGCATAAAGCAACAGCGGCTGCGCTGGCTGGGACATGTTACCCGTATGGATGAACAAGCTCCAGCAAAAATGGTCTACAAGAGGAATGCGAAAGAACTGGGACATGGCAAGGTGGGACGACCAGGTGCGGAAAGATATTTCCAAGCTTGGCGTGAAAAACTGGTGCCAGCTCGCACGGAGCAGAAGCGACTGGCGGACATTGGTTGCAGCGGCCGAGACCGTCGAACGGTTGTGATGCAAGCATCGGGCCAATCAAGAAGAAGAAGAAGAAATTCGAAACAGTCTAAAAATTAAAATGAAAATAAAATGAATCATATTAAAAAAGAATATTTTGTTTAGCAAATACATTTAATACAAACACAGTGTTCAATGATCTGTTGGGTAACTCTAAAAATTTTATTGTTTCCTAATATGTTATATTATCTGAATACAATTTTCTTAAAACTTGGACGCGAGCGAAGACGCTTCGTGTTCAGCAAGTTTATTATATTTATATTTAATTTTAATGTTATCAAACGTTTGCGGGCATTTCTACAGATAAGCCATATGACTGTCTGAGTGTATGTGTTTTTGCCCGAGCTGAGGTGGACAGAGCCGTTCGAATTGCATTGAAACCGCCACGTTTACTCCCCACTCAGCGACTTCGATAGGCAGAGAGGGACGAAATGGATCCTTTAGGTTATGGTGGTGGCGATGGCATCCGTTTCGTCGGTGACAATGATATGGGGGCCAGTGTAGGATTTTTCCAACGGTTTCTTGACAGGAGCTACGCGCTTAAACACATGATTGCAATTTTTAGACTCTGGGAGCAGAATATATGTGGCTTGCTGTGATGAGCTGTTGGAGTTGGCTTGATAGTACCGGTGGCTTAGGGCTTTAATGTGCCTCGATAGGAGGGCTTTGCTTTGCCTCGATTGAGGGCTTTACTTTGCCTCGATTGAGGGCTTTACTTTGCCTCGATGAGGACTTTTTTTTGCCTTGGTGAGGACTTAACTTTGCCTCGATTGAGGTCTTTACTTTGCCTCGATTGAGGGCTCTGCGTTGGATTTTTCCAACGGTTTCTTGACAGGAGCTACGCGCTTAAACACATGATTGCAATTTGTAGACTCTGTGAACAGAATATACATGGCTTGCTGTAATGAGCTGTTGGAATTGGCTTGATAGTACCGGTGGCTTAGGGCTTTAATGTGCCTCTATAGGAGGGCTTCGCTTTGCCTCGATTGAGGGCTTTACTTTGCCTCGATTAGGGACTTTACTTTGCCTCGATGAGGAATTCATTTTGGTTATGATATCGGTGGGAGTGATATTTTTGAACTGGAATCTTAATTAGATAGAACTTGTAGAGAGGTTAAAAATATGGAGGCGATACTCCGTGCGAATATATGATCGCTGTTATATGCCGGATGTACAATGGATAGATATTATAGTTTTCCTGCATGGTGTTGTTGTTGTAGCTGCTAGGCAGATGTGGTTGGGAATATAAAAAAAAATGGTTAGAGGGGAAACATTTTGAAAGGTGAAAGGGGGATTGAGTAGAGTAAGGGGTTAAGATGTGTTAGAGTTTGTGTCTGTGTCTTCCAGGTCTTCGCAGATTGGACGGGGTGAAGAGGAGTGAGATGTGTTGGGTCAGCTGGTCAGTCGAAGAGATGGTTTGTGTCCTGCGGTGATTGTCCGCATTTGGGACACTCACTGATCCTCGCCAGATAGCTGTTTAGTGAAGCAGAGTACCCTGAGCGAAGTTGTGCCAATGTTTTCCGCGTGCTTCTGGGCATGGATTTTTCGGCATTGCTCATGGGAGGGCCACATGTTGTTTGAGGCGGCTTTTAGCTTAGGCCTCGGTACTTTAATGGATGGCGTTTCTCACAGCGTTTGCTTCTGCTTCTGTTATTGGATTTGTGTTTGAGGTGAAAGTGAGCACATCGGGCAGGTGGATCCTCAGGTTCTGTTCCGCTTGCAGGCCGTTGGCAAGGAATTGCCTGGTAAGCAAGTTGCTGTGGTCAGGGACTCCGAGCATTTGGGTTTCCTCATGTAGTTGATCCACTTAAGCCACAGTGTGACATCCAGTAATGCTGCGTAGTGCAGCATTTTGGTGCGTGGTGTTGTTCTTGTAGCTGCGTTTCTGGAGCTGAATCTAGAAGCGAGCACATGGATTTCGAACTCAATGCGCATTTCTGTGCGCGCGAGACCAAACTGTTCTCGGCCATATTGAGGTGCTCCCGCGATGTGAAGAAACTGCAACCAATAACGCAACAGTATTCGTAATGGGCTGAACTTCTCGATGAGGCTGAATCGTAAATCGCCATTCATTGGCTCCATTGTGACCGTTCACCGATCGCCTCATAATCCTTACTTATTGGTGGAGTCTCCACAGTCATAGTTAGGAGTTGAGCTTATCAAAGAGAAGACCGCGGCGGAGGAGAAGGCAGAAGAGTTGTCGGCTGAGTTGTTGCTGGATGGCTGTAATGCATAACCACAGCTGCGTTATTTGTCCAAAATAGCGGCATATTGTTGTTGCTGATCACTATTTCACCAGAATTCGCAAGGGAGCAGCATTTGCAGCGTTTGCCTGTCCACTGTTTCAATTGCGGGGTCACCAATGAGGAGATTAAGATGTCTCATGTGTTTATTTATTATATTTATATTTATTTTTAACTTTAACTTTAATTTGATTAAAATGAATATGCGAACATCTGTGGCCATTTGTACAGATATACCATATGACTGTCTATGTGTGAGTGATGTGTGTGTTTTTGTCCGAGATGGAGTACAGTCACACTTGGCTAGAGATGGACCGATCCGTTGGAATTGCATTGGTACCGCCACAAATGTTTTTCAGTTTTTAGACGCAACCCTTGACATTTGGGCAAAGTCATTGAACTTATACTTAACTATTGGAAAACGGATCATTATTGGTTATTTCCAGGCAAAAAGTTGTCTTGCCTAGATACTTTGACTCACGTTTAGGTGGGAATGACAATTTCAATATTTAGAGACAATTTTAGACATAGTTTTCATCTATAAGAAGAAAGCCAGCAGTCCCTAAACATTGAAAATGTCATTCCAGCCTTATCTCTTATTCTAACTATATTCTTGTTACGAAGAGTTTTTCGTTTTTTTTTTTTAATTTAAACTCTATTCTTTATTATTTTATTTGAACGATTGTGATGGTGACATAATGAAATTGTCTAATGATTTATAAAATGTTTACTGTTATTAACGCTATTTTTGTATCCTTTTTTCCGGAAAATTCTGCTGGTGTGCAGTCAATGAGAGGCGGACAACAATCTCCCGGTCATCCATCCGTCAGGCACCACCACAAGAGGATTTCTTAATTGCAGTGGAGTGAAATTGACCGCACGATTTCAATTCGGTGAACACTTCCGTGAAAAACGCTGGCTCTGCGTTAATTTTCAACATTTTGCTACTTAGCCTGTTCACAATAACCAGACATCTGCAATAATTGATAGATAGATATGGAGTCTCAGTTGAAGAAAATATAAGATTAATCATACCTGTCCCAAAACTTTTCCTTCGAGTCTTCAACAAGAAATGGCTTAAGAGGATAGCTTATTTCATTGCCCATGTATGAGTATGAAAGATACAAGCAAGTGAGTACTGAAGCTTGAAGATCCGATTCCTTGGTTTCTTCACCATCAACCAGTTCTCGTACCAGCATGTACACAAAGACAACATTTGCAGGATTAATAAATGCAACGTCCTGAAAATGGAAAATGTTTTTAAATATGTATTGATTGAGTTAGCTAACCAAACCAAACTGAGTACAATACAATAATGTGTTAACTTCAGAGTTCCGGTTATGTAATCAATGTGGCAGCAGTAATCTAAAAATTAAAGTTCCCTTGTGGTTGATCTAATATTTTTCTCTTTGAAGCATAAATGCCTAAGGTAAAGAAGCTTGCTCCTAACTCTCTTTCTCTCTCTTTTAAAACCATCTTATGAGCAGTGGGCGTAAGGCTACAAATGATAAGAAAGTGATGCACCAATGACAAATAAAGACAGAAGCATAAGAAAGCAGCAAAAACGATACGCACAGCTTTTGTAAGCAAGCGTGATGCCTGCAAAAGCTTTGTTTTTTGGCTTGAGAGGCACTGGAGAGCTCATCACTGATTTAAGCTCTTGCCTTCAGCTTAGGTGTAAGTGATTACTGCTTTTCAGAAGTGTATCGTAATTTGTTGTCAAGCATAAACGCAGCTACAGGCTTTTTATAAAAAGTGCTGACTCTAAACCAATCCGTATATCTTCTTCTTCTTCTTTGGCCCGATATTTATATCACAACCGCTTAACGGTCAAGGCCGCTGCTACTAAAGCCCGCCCAGTCGTCTCTGCTCCGTGCGAGCTGGCACCAGTTGTTCACCCCAAGCTTGGAAATGTCTACCCGCATCTGGTCGTCCCATCATAGTGGTGGTCGTCCCGCTTGCCTCTTCCTCCAATGCTTTCTACATTCCGTTTGTAGACCGCTTTTGCTGGAGCTTGTTCATCCATACAGATAACATGTCCTATCCAGCGCAGCCGCTGTTGTTTTATGCGCTTGACTAGACTAGTGTCCCCATAGAGCTCATACAGTTCATCATTCTTTCGGATGCGAAATTCCTTGCCAACTTTCAAAGGTCCCTAAATACTCCGAAGAATCTTTCGCTCGAAAACGCCAATCGCCGCCTCATCCGCTGATAATATTGCCCATGCTTCTGCACCATATTGCAGGACTGGGATGATAAGCGTGATGTATAGCGCTATTTTCGTTCTTCGAGATAGGGCTTTGCTCTTAAACTTCTTTCTAAGCCCGTAGTAGCTTCGGTTTGCATGACTACTTCTTCTTTGGACCTCCAGGCTGATGTTGCTGTCGCTGGTTATCATCGTTCCGAGGTAGACAAAATCCTCTACAACTTTAAAGCTGTATTCTCCCATTGTAACAGCTTGTCCAAGACGCGTAGACTTTTTTCCGCGGATACTAGATGCTTGTCTTGTCCTCGTTTACCGCTAAGCCTCATCAGTCTATTGCTTCTTTATCCCTTAAAATCGCACTGCTTACCACCCGTTTGCTTTTGCCGCTAATGTCAATATTATCGGCATATGCGAGTAACATTACATCTTTACTTAAGATGGTGCCCAATCTGTGGGCATTTGGACGCTGGTGCAGTATATAGGCGGGTAGGTATTTCCGGCTGGCCCCATGTAGGGGGGCCACACATAGACCTTACGGTCCTTAGTGAGGCCGGGTGCTTTTTTAGGGTACCATTTCCTTTAGAAATCCTGGAGGATCTTTGACGTTTTGGCAAATGCCAATAGTTGTTTGGGGGGAACTCTTGGCCGCCTCTTCCAGAGAGGTGAAACTTGGGGAGTGCAGATGTTTTAGTCTTGTCGTGGCGATTGCTGGGCAGCTGCAGATGAGGTGTTCTAGAGTTTCTGCTACTCCAGGTTCCTTACATTTCCTGCAGGTGTCTGCTGTCGTGATGCCTAGCTTTATAGCGTGAGCGGCTGCTAGGCAGTGACCAGTTAATATGCCTATAAGCAGTCTGCAGTCTCTTCTTTGGAGCTGCAGCGTATAGTGCGTGAGTTTTTTTGTCTCTCTTCTTGCACATAATTTTAGAGATTCTGCAGCCGGTCGTGTTTTTCCACTTTTCCTCTGCTTCTTTCTCCGCTATCTCTTCCATCTTGCTGTATAGCGTCTGTAGGGAGATAGGTATGTTTAGTATTGCTTCTTGGCTTAGTGCGACCCCGGCTTTTGCAAGAGTGTCCGCCATTTCGTTTCCATCAATGCCCTGGTGTCTGGGAATCCAGTAGATTTGCACCTTGCTGGAGGTGCTGAGGGAATCTATTGCTTCTCTGCTTGCCAGAACATTTTTGGAGTTGATGGCGTGACTCTGCATTGCTTTGATTGCCGCTTGGCTGTCTACGTATATGTTGATTTGATCGTTTGGTGCGTGTAATTCTGCCAATTCAGCTGCTTTCCTTATAGCGAAGACTTCCGCCTGGAATATAGTGCAGTGGTTTGGCAGTTTGTAGGAGAGTCTCAATTCCGGTTCCTTGCAGTACACGGCGGCTCCGACTCCTGAGGCCATCTTTGAGCCGTCCGTAAAAAGGTGCGTTGCTTCCTGAGCCAGTCCTGTACGCCAGTCTTCTGGTCCCAGTAATGCTGACGCGCCTGTGAAGTTGGTTCTTGGGATCATGTAGTCCGTGCTACTGTAGGATGTGTTCCAGTGCTTTTGTTGGAGTAGACCGCAGCGCCCCCGTTATGCAGACCAGTGCCTGCCGCTGGGCCTTTTCCATCAGCTTTAGATATGTGGACTTCTCTGTGGCTTGCCACCATACCAATATACCGTGTAGTAGTATCGGTCGTATAACTGATATGAAGAGCCAGTGCGTTAGTCTTGGTGATAGGCCCCAAGTGCTGCTTAGCATCTTCTGGGATGCATATAGCGCATTGGTTGCCTTTTCCACCCTTTCCTCCACATTGAGTCTCCAGGATAGTTTACTGTCGATTACTACTCCAAGTTATTTTACTTTGTTTTTTGGCGTTAGCGGTGTTCCATTTATCGTGGGTGGAGTCCATTGCGGTACCTTGTATCTCTTGGTGAAGAGAATGAGGTCCATCTCCTCCGCATTGATGCTAAGTCCGGCTTCTGTGGCCCACTTTAGTATCTCTCTGAGAGTAGAGTCCATGATTGAGCTGACAGTCGATGGACATTTTCCCATGATAATTATGCTTATGTCGTCGGCATATGCGGTTATCTTGGGTGCTTTCCTGCGAAATTTTTGAAGTAGTTCGTTGACCACAAGGTTCCATAGAAGAGGTGACAGGACTCCGCCCTGGGTACCCCACTCGGCTTGTACTCTTCTGCAGCTCAGCAGGTTATATATCCAGGAGTCCAATGCCGTGTGGTGCAGTATATACTCCATCAGCAGATTAAAGAGTCACACGATAAGGTAAGGCCTAAAACCTCTTTTGGTATTAAAAAGGCTCGAAGTGTACTTCTCAACGTCATCACGCAAAGTCGAACGTACTTTGCTGGTATACCAAAGGTAAACAGAGCTTCAAAGAACCTTGCCCTTCTCGGTGTGTAGAAGGCAGCTTTATAATCGACAAAAAGATGATAAGTTTTGATGTCTCTCTCATAGGTCTTCTCCAGGATTTGTCGTAATGTGAATATCTGGTCTGTGGTGGATTTACCAGAACTAAAGCCACACTGGTAAGGTCCAGTCAGTGTGCTTATAAGCGGCTTTAGACGTTAACGAATAAAACGCTACAGAACCTTATATGCAATGGGAAGGAGACTGATCCCACGGTAGTTGGAGCAAAATACAGAATCTCCTTTTTTTAAAGTTGGGCAAAAAATTCCAAACGTCTGATTCTTCTTCTTATTTATTGGCCATCACAACCGTTTGACGGTCTGGGCCTCTGCGATCAATCTATCAAATCTCCAGTCGCTTTTGTTGGTTCTCTTCGGTGGTGGTTCAGAACTTCTAGTCATAGATCTTCTCGACCTAATGGGGGCGTATGTGGTCAGGTAAAGCTGCTGATCGGTTCAACCTGGCGAACACAGCGTGAAACTGGTTTACTGCGTCTCAAGTCGACTCAGACCTCCTCGTAGTGACCACCGGAAATAGAGCAATGCATCCGCAACGCTGCTGGCTAACGTGAGCGGCGACCCGCCCTTCCCTACAGGGTATAATATATAGGGTTAGTGCGTCGGGTTTGGTACCCACTACCGTAAAAAATCTCTACCAATGAAAACTGCGACTACAATGCCTCGGATACGGACCACCCCGTCTGACGACGACCCACGCAAACGTTTTAAGGACCACGATTTGAGGATATGCACCTGGAATGTCCGCACCCTCAATAGAGATGGTGATGATATCGCCTTGGTGAATGTCCTCAAGAAATATTCATCGGACGTTACCGCACTCCAAAAAGTTTGATTAATTGACTTTAAAAAGGTTCCCAAGTTTTAAAAAAATTCACGGTACAATCGACTATAATAAGAACCTCCCTCAGTTCGGTTTTGTATCTTGCAGCTTCACTTTATTTGTCTTGGCGACAAGCCAAAACCAACCCTTTCAAACCTTTCAAACCTATCTACCTTATGTCTATTTGATATATCTCTCAGTCGTGTTCTTTTGCGTATTATCATTAAAAACTGTTATACCATAAACGTCTCGCTTACCTGCCATCCTTGTAACAATAGGCTGCGATCGACCGCTCTTAGCCACATAACAGCGTCTCCCGCATCAAAGTTATTCAATCGTTGGCATCGATAGTGTAAGAACATTCCCAAACACTTTAATAATTCTGAAGTAGATGCCTGAAAATCCATCGTTTTTTATTAATGCTTCATTTAATTATCGCTGCGATCAAACTAACCTGAATAACAGTTTTGCGTGGAATCTGATTGGTGTTCTTAATTTGTATTGAAGAAGGCTGCAATTGCTGAGGTAGGGTCAGCGTCAATGGTTGCTTTTGAATTAACTTATTGTGATTCGATATTGAGTTTGTGTTATTAACTCTGACTAGATCCTTGGTTTTAGTTGGATTTTGGGCTTTGGTTGTGGAGAGAAATGGCTCTCGTATCTCCTGGATTTGATTACAGTGCTGGTGCTGCTGTTGGTGCTCCTCAATACGATTGCAGTGCAGTTGAATATTTTTATTCTTATCGGACGAGGCTGCGTATGAAGATTCCAATAGCTGAGCCTTGAAGCAAGCAGTTGGCAAATTCGCGCATTTATTTTTATTCTCGATCTTCTTCTTATTGTGGGATGTTGATAGTTTTTTCCACGACAGAGCATTAATGAAAATCGAGTGTTTCTTCAAGTTCTTCTCAATTGAGCTTTTCTCCGAAATAATGACCGAGTTCTCATTATGCGTATCCAGATCATTTGTAATTGTATCTTTCGATGAGTTTGTCAAGTTATTGAAATTGTGCGAATTTAGCTGAGTCTGCGTTTGCAAATTAATGTGCACGCTACCGCAAGTGCTTTGCTGCCCGATGCCATTTTTGGACAGCTGATGGCAAATGGATTTCTTGTTCTCTCGGTTCTTGGCGTTATTCAATTGCTCATAGGAAAAGTTATTGAGATGCGAATCAATTGAGCCGGCATTATCGATAATATTTTCATTTCGAATATCAGCCGATTGATTATACTGAAAATTGGGCTGTGAGGAGTAAATCGGATGCCGATCCCTTGGGTTGAAGCTTAGAACCGTGCCCATGACGACTGAAATAGGTAAAATGGAAATAAAAGAAAGCTGTATAAGAGAAATTTTTAAAACACTTCTGAAATAATAAATAGAAATATAATTATATGCTTAGGGGCAAACAGAGCTAGTATTAAGGTTTTCGGTGTTTAGAGTTTTGCAGGCATAAAAACACTCACATAACACCAGAGAAAATAATATGAAATCGCAAACGACAAATGCTTTCTTAGGTAAGACGAATGTTTGACGCTTTTACGCGCCTAACCTGGCAATAATCGATAATCATAATCTTTTGCGCTCACTTTTGAATATTTGAGGCCTAAAACGCTTGACTGGTTGTGGTGCAGCGTTTACTGTGTGTGGCTATCATTTGAGAGGCCCGCCTCGAAACATCTAATGAAAACTTTGTCAAATTTTGTTTTGAAATCTTCTACCATCAAGACTACACCTTTATGCTGTGCTTTAGAACAGCGATGGTCACGAGTAGACCTCCCGGGCCGAACACATTTCGTTATTTACACCGACACCGACGTTTTTCCTCTTCGAGCATTTGTCTCATACAAAAGGCAAAATGTCGTCCCAGAGAAGTTCCAGCACATTCTTCGTATCATGAAAACGAACATTGATGGCATTGCCATGACCGCCATCAATGGTGTGGGTCGTCGTTACTCCAACATTGTGCTGAAGAAGGCCAATGTCGATCTGACCAAGCGTGCCGGTGAATGCACCGAGGAGAAGGTCGACAAGGTGGTCACCATCATCTCAAACCCTCTGCAGTACAAAGTGACCAACTGGTTTCTCAACAGACAGAAGGACCTCATTGATGGCAAGTACTCGCAACTGACTCGAAAAAATGACGAACTGTATAAGCTCTATGGGGACACCTGTCTGGTCAAGCGCATAAAGCAACAGCGGCTGCGCTGGTTAGGACATGTCACCAAGATGAACGAAGAAGCTCCAGCAAAAAAAGCGTATAAATCGAAGGCGGCTGACTATGGAGGAAGAGGCAAGCAGGGGAGACCTCCACTAAGATGGGACGACCAGGTGCGGGCAGACATTGCCAAGCTTGGTGTGACCAACTGGTGCCAGCTCGCACGGAACAGAAGCGACTGGAGAGCATTAATCGCAGAGGCCCAGACCGTCAAAACGGTTGTGATGGCCAATAAAGAAGAGAAGAAGAAGACTCGTAACTGACTTCATCCAATTTAGACTCCAAGCTGCGTGCTGATTTGGAGCGCTTGAAGAACATTCGCTCGCACTGAGGCCTGCTAGATGCGGTCAGGTCAAAGCTAGTTTACTGCGCTTTATTTTCGCACACCAATACACTCTAACTATTTTGAACTCGCGTTACTTGACGAACGCTGCTTTATAAGAGTTGACAATGATAACTGAAGGCCAGATCGAGAAACTACGTGGCTAGACCTAACGCTTTGCTAACTAGGAACTGTAGGGGACCGATCACGCGGTTCCTTTCCCCCAAAAAAGCCTCTAGAAGGGGACAGGACACGCGCGCTTTATACCCAACGTGTCTGATCAACGGACTAAAGACTCCCAGGAATGGGATAGGATACGCAGTTAATACTCAAGTAGTCTAATTAACGAGCTAAAGATCCTCAAAATTGGGATAGAACATTTGGTTAAAAAACCCAACCCAAGCACGCGGTTAGTAAATAGCATGTCTTACTAAGGACCTAAAGATTCTCAAGAATGGGCATGGCATACTCTTAATACCCTACGACTTTAATTACGAAAGATACTCAGAGATGCGTTCATCTATCAGCCTCATCTGTGCGCGCGCCCTAATCTTTGTTCTGGCGTTGGTCTATAAATGATATAAAGGAAGCCCTTCTAAGCACAAGTGACAGAAGCTTTGCCAGATCTGAACAATTAAAAAAAAAAGGTGTGAGTGTCGTTAACACTCATGAGGCTTTGATGTGAAACATGATGCTTAGTTTAAGAGCTTATTTTCGAATCACAATAAATTATGATATTTCATCCACCCAGATACCACCAAGGTGAGATCCCAGATCCCACCCAGATCCCACACAGATCCCATGCAGATCTCATCCAAATCCCTCCCAAATACCACCCAGATCCCACCAAAATCCAACCTAGCTCCCACCCAGATCCCAACCAGATCCCACTTAGAATCCGCCCAGATCCTACCCAGATCCCACCACAATCACAATAAATGATGATGTTTCATCCACCCACCAAGATGAGATAACAGATCCCATACAGATCCCACCCAGATCGTATCTAGATTCCACCCAGTTCCCAGTTAGATCACCAGCCACCCAGATCCAGATCCCACCCAGATCCCGATCCCACCCAGATCTTTCAAATCCCAGATTGCGCCCAGATCCCAACCAAATCCCAAACCCACCCACCCTCTCCAACCAAATCCCTTCCAAATACCACCCAGATCCCACCCAGATCTTTCCCAAAACCCACTAAGATCCCACCCAGTTGCCCCTCTTCAGCTTCTTTTCTACCTCTTCGCTTCCCCCCTCTGTCCATCCTCTTGTGTGTTTGTGCTTGCCGTGAAACTCCACAACACAAAATATGAATGACGTCAGCGTCACGTGACGCTGAATCAAATTTTACTCTTACCAAAATCTTCCGTACCGAAATTAAATCGGATTTTTGTTTCACATCAAAAATTAAATAATTATTTGGCTTTACAGCCCAAAGGGTCAAGCCGAGGTAGAGTTTAACGCCAAATCCGAACGGCAGTATTTAAGAAGCTTTATATGGTCCCTTACCATGAAATAGGTAGCTGGCGTACAACCGCTGGTAAAGGTGAACGGTGAAAAGGTGACAGATCTAGCCATATACATCCGTCCCTCTGTATATCTGTCCCTGAACAAGCGGATCTCATAGATGGTAAAAGCGATAGGTAATTCACTTTCTATGCAGATCATATCAAAATACCCACTTTCTCGTGAATTAAGTTAAGTAAGTTTGTTCAAATTTCAGACAATTATAAGAGAACAAGAACAAAAAAAAAGAGGAGCCCCAAAAAAACTTTCCTCGCCACACGCCTTAGTAAAGACCCACATGACCTTTTTTTGCACAGCCTGACCAAGTTAAATTGGTTACTTTTGTTTTAATTTAGAGAAACAATGACATTGTCCCTATCTGGGTCATGTGGGTCTTTACTAAGGCGTGTGGCCAAGGACAGTTTCCTGTGGCTACTATATGGTTCCCTATTTAGGCCAGAGGGGCTCCTCTCGATTCGACGTTAAGAATTCTAATAAAGACGGAATCTCCATCTTAGACACTTCCAGTTTGTGAGAAAGTGTTGATTACTAAGTTTTTTATTTTTCTACTAAGAGCTGGACAGTGGCAAGGAAGACGTAGTATTGTCTCCTCTCTCTTCCTCACACTTGCTGATACTAAAGAAGTCGTTTTGAGTGAAGCCCAAGCGTTAAGCATGCCTGACGACGAGACAGTAACCCGTTAGGTCCCCGACCAGAAGTAAGACTTAGGTGCAAAAGGCTGCTGGTATGTTTTGCTACGTTGTTACAGCGCAAACGGGAAGGTTATTCCATCCAGGTTTCAATACTTGTGACTAGCTTCTACGAGGCTAAGGGCGGAAGAAGCTGGATGGTAGGGCCCTTTCTGGCCAGTTTGTCGGCTGATCTGTTTCCCTCAAAGTTGCTGGGTCCCGGCACCCAGATTTGGTGGATATGGAGATGCTGCGCCTCTCATGCATATTTCATTACATTTCTGTAGCTTGTGTAAAGTGCTTAGGACTGATGGTTTCCCGAGTGCTTTCCACTACGTACTATGACTGTAAAGCTGAGAAAAGGGCATCCTTAGCAAGTGTACGCGCGTCATGATTTGGGCAGAGCCATATAATCTCACAAGGCTCTGCAAGGTAGGGCGGGTATAGAGGAGGACAACACCATCTTAGTTCTCCACTTAATCGTAATATTCTCAGGATAGATTCTGTATTATGTGGTTTAGCCATTCCTTTAGGCTCTGTCTTCTTTTATTCTGTAGCGCATGATTGGGAGAGCACCAAAAACTTTCCACCTTCCCTGAGCCAAGCCGGCCAAACATTTAGACAGAGCGTGCTCTCGACATTCCGCGTGTCCGTTACAGTTAAACGGGCATCTATCGATTGCTCAGATGAGAAGAGTGCGATGAATGCCTTTTTAACTTACTCAGTTAATGAAGTATACCTTTAGAAAAAATGGCTTTAACGTTCTTTTGGGGTTTTATAAACATCTTGCTTTTGGCGTTTGCTGCTGATGTCGGATTTTGCTATAAGCCTGTGTTGGAATGCCCAAGCGTTCATAGCAATTCTGTCATGAGGTAACTTCTGCCAACACACTAAGGACAGGCGCAGACAGCTGAAGATTGAATTGGTATTCATGAAATGGCGCTATACTGTCAACCAGCCTCCTTTGTGGTGTTGTGCGTGTCTTGTTTTAGAAAAGTTATGGACAAAATTATAACTTCATAACTTAAATGACCTAGAGCCTGCCTAAACAGTTCTACATCTTGTAAAATTTTTAAGCCGATCCGACAATATGTAAATGTAAAATTGGCTATATAACCACCAAAAAGCCAAGCCAAGTTTTAGTCAATCTCTTGGAGTGTGTGCTTATGATTTATCGCACAGTTTAAACCAATCCGATCTTCAAAAAGCTATTTTCTAAAAGAAAAACAAAGTGGAATGAAAACCACGCCTCCCGCACCAAAAAAACTATTTTTTTTTCGACCTTCTTATAAGAGCAAACAATTGAATTGGTCTTAGGAAGATGTCAGTTTCAATTGAATTCTAAAAATATATATTTCAAACAGCTCTCATACGCCTAGAGAGAAATTTGTACCTAAATTAAGTTGTGCCGAGCTCGAAAAAACACTTTTATAAAAACTGGAATTACTTTAAATAACCCGTTTTAATCTCAATGAGAACGAAACGAAACATTCTTAGCCTAAATACATTTAAGAATTAAGCTCGGAATCAAGCATTAAATTCCTCTTCTAGGTCAGGTACAGGGCATATTACAGTCGGTCTTGTCCGACCATCTTATTTTGATATACATTAAATTGATTGAATCTGTGTACAAGTCCCTAAGCAAAAGCATTCCCTTACTCCTTGGACATAAATTATATTATTGAGCACCTTCTTTTCTCATGCTGTAAAATCCGACAGACAGCACAGAAGCAGACAGACGATACACACACTCAGCGTAATCGGGTTGAAGGTCCTTTCTTGCGTAGGCTTCAGATAACTTAATGAGGCCTTGCATATTAATTTTTGTAATTACTTGGAACTTAAAATATTATTCTACTCTACAAAGAAAATTATTATTAAATTTTGTGCCCCAAGAAAATATAATCCCCAACTTTCTATAAAATTTTCTACACCCTCAAAACTCAACTCAACATAAAAAATAATAGTTTTTTGTTGGATGTTAAAATATTGATTTTTAATTGAAGTGTACACAAGCACAGTTTTATACATTTCTTTTGGCAAATCTCAGCTTAGGAATTTGTTAAAACATGCATAAACAATAAACATATAACATTTAACAAAACATTTGTCATTTATTGCTTAATAAAGTTTTACCTTTTTATGGCAATTGACCTGAACAATATTCATAGGTTGCACCACCCTCGCCTAAAAATTTGCCTCAGGTGTTGAGTGTTGACTTCACCAATGGAATTTGCAACTCTCAAGAAGTCGCATAGTATTAGACGATCACATACACTTTAAATTTAACCAATAAATATTTAAATATAGATAATAATTCGAATTATTGCACGTGTTTACGAAAACATCTTTTTAGCTACGAGCCTCTGAAATATGTATAAAATTTTAAAATCGATATCTGGTATGCGCAGACTCGCACGTAAGGGTAGGAATCTTGTACGGTGCTTGGAGCTACTGAGCATGCTCAAGAAATAAAATACTATTTTCCCCTATCCTCCCCAAAATTATGCAATATGCAAAAAAAAAATAGCAGAACAAATCCTTTGAATCGAATAGTAAATCGAATGCTCAGCTCAGAAAATAGTGGAGGAATTTAACTCCAAGGGGGTTGCTTTTGTATTGTATGACGTTGATTTTAATCTGCTGTCAAAAAATGAGCTAAAATGTGTAAGTAGTCGATTGCCATTTTTTTTTTTTGAATGAGCGAGGGAAAGACTTTTTGAAATTTTGATTTTTTTAATATTCCCGCTTAACTTTAAATGCCATACTTCTTCTGCCAACTACCATCTGAAGATGTCATTTAGTTTGTGTTTGAAGACCAGCGCTAATTTTGATGAAACTGATACCAAATTAGAGTGTCGCATGCTAATTCAGCATCATTTTTTAGCGTAAAAGCACCTTAAAAGTTTGATTTAAAATTTAAATTCCATCGAAAGAAGTGGTTTGCTTAAGTCCGTTGTAATTATACCAGCACAAAGTTTAGACACCGAAAATTTTTGCCCCCCAGAAGTCAACGATAAAGCCAAATTATGATATTTGAAACAATCTGAAAACTGAAAGTAAGGCGCATGGTTTGCGGTTTCAGAGAGGTTAAAAAGGGAGTTTAATCGCTTCCCAGTCCTCTAGTACGACCCAGAAACATGAGGATTAACAGCAGCGGCTAAAGCGAAAGTTAGCGTGTTCGAGAGAAATGTTCTTCGACAAAAGTATGGACCTTTAAAAGTTGGCAATGAATGTTGCACCTGAATAAATCACGAACTTTACACCCAAAACAAAGTAATCATCAAAATTACATTTTTAGTCAACAATTTGAAACTATTTGGTATTCTCTTTAATACTCCAAGTATCAAATTGATATTGTCGAAAGTATTAAAATAATATTTCGAGGATATCAAATTAATACTAACTTGTATCAGGTTGACACTTTTTTGTAATAATTTGATAATAGGTCCACTAGGTTCTAATGAAGTATTAACGCAACGTGGAAAAACTTTTAAATGCGAAATGACATAAGTTTGACAGAAAAATGGAAACTGTATTTGGCTGTATGTAGATCGAACCATAGCTACGCAACACAAGTTTGGGGACACGGATAGTTTAAAGAGGTAGATTTGGTACAGACTCTCTTATAAGGCGGGCATAAATTGCCACAAAGAACAGCAACATACTGCCTAATGCTAAACATAGAAATATATTCAGAAAACACTATTTGACTATGACGAAATCCGTTACCAATTAAGTTGGCCAAACCCGCTATAAGCGAAAACATTTACTGGAGTAAATGCATTTGCGCGTTAGGAGAAACATTTAACATATCTTTCAACGATGTTAACAACAAGGAAATCTGGGGTATAAAGACTGAGAGCTAACTTTGCCGAAAAATGTTTGAAAGATGTATGAACTCCTCCAGAGTCCATAAAAATCTCGACCATAGCATTGAAAGAAGTTATTTCAATGACAACTATAATAGTACCAAGATAATGCAGATTTTCAAGTCAAGTTGCAGTCTTATACATATACCTAAATAGACTCCTCAAACAAACTGTTCCATACGTAGTAAGAATGAAATTGAAAGCACATTTTATAGGAATATGTTCAGTTTTAAAACGGACACGAAACAACGGCCATAAAGTTGTCCATAACAAACCCTAGCGAGAGATGACAAAAACAGACGTATTGAATGGAGTAGATGATGAAAATAGGAAAAGCTTTATTTTGTTCGTAACTGATGCTCTTAAATATACAAATCTAATTGTAGATGAATTTATGTAATTAACTCATGTCCCGACACACGCCCAAGCGGTCAATGTCTTTTATTAACTGAAATTTAAATTAAACCATAACATTTCAAAACTTTTTATTTTAATGCATACACCTTGTAAACGCGGATGTTGGAAACAGAAGTCACGGTAGGGGCGCCTCATGCTGAAATCCATACATGTAGATCTTTACGAGAACCTGAGTGGAAAACGCCCCTCCAGCAGCTATTTTTGTTTTGAACATCTCACTTTGGGCGTCATCTTGCAAAGAGTAGAAACACCCACCGCGACATTGTAGCGTGGAATACATATGTCCTGTGTAAAGAGTTGCAGTTGTTATTTACACATATTTTCAAATATGACGACAACATATAAATACTTATAAATCTGTAGGCCCGACTGACTGACGTATTATCAAGCCACAGCCAAAACTGCTTGTCCTGGAGAATTAAGATTTAGCAAGAAAAGAGCCAATTTAAATTTATTAATTTTTTGGGAAAGACTGAGGAATCTATACTTTGCATTTATTTATGGGCATGCTGATGCTGCTGTGAAATACACAATCTTCATAAATTAACTAAAAATATGCGCTGGACGAAATATTGCTAGACCAGAAATTCACTGTGTTCGTGCGGGGGAGGTATGCTTTCAGCATCCACTTGACAGGAAGGGATTAATATATAATTCCGGAAAATTTGGTTGGGTAGTTTACTACGGGATGGAAAAAAAAACTATGTACAGCCCACTGCATTTACCACGCAAAATTTCAATATATTTTTACCCGCTGGGAACACGATCTACAAGATAAAACAACACAATTTCCACAATTTTTTTAAAATCTTGGACGCGGACAAAGTCAGTTTAGTATAGTATGTATTCTAAGCTGCTTAGACTTACCTTGTTAATATAGATATCCGTGCTGCATATTGAATTTCACTCATTTATCTTCAGCATTTCATCTGGGAAAGTGTCGTTTATAGCGTTTACTTTTAACTAAGTAACTAAAAACCAAATGATTTACATCAAGCATCGCTTGCTCCGACATTCGACCTGCTTCGTTTCACATAATCACGACTTTTCGAAATATTGAACTAACATTCGTTGACATTGATCATTTGCAGTTTCAAATTAATACTTTTGTGTATCAAATGAATATTCAAAGTTTCAAATTGAGACCCAAATTAGTAATTTGATAATCTGTTAAAAAAATGTTACTAGTTTCAGTTTCAATTTGAGACAACGTGTAGCAAATTGGTATTGATACAAAATTATTTGGGTGTATTAGCTCTATGGAAACACTTACACAGTTGAACAAATACTGGGTCCTCGCGGTACGGGAAATCAGATTTTTACCGTTTGACGAAAGTTTTTAAGCTCTATACAAGTCGATTTTCAAAAGAAAGTTTAATTTTGTTGAATTTTTTTATGAGGGGGTCAGAGGTAACTGTACAAACAAATTTCCCACTCTTTCGTCTGTTGACAAGATGCCCTCTCACAAAGACAGTGAATAATATATACAGAACTGCACAAACGAGCCACTGGCGATGCTTCTAGTCCGGACAATTAAACAGTTGCACGACCGGAAGGCTAAAGACTTTACAACAAGAGAAAGGAAGAATTCTGCTGCAAGTTTTTCGGCACTTATCTAATTTAGGTGTACATAGATTTCCTTGGACAGTGTATTATTAATTTTGCTCTTAAATTACGCCAAGTCCATCCTACCCAGCTCAGTTTTCCCCTTCCAAACCAACCAGATTTTTACACACAATATTTTATAGGTTTCTTTGTATTTTCTTTTAATTAAGTATTATTATATATTTTGTTACAGTAAAATTATTTATGTACAAGAAGTCAAATGGTATTCATATAAAAATATTTGGTTTTACATAGTTAGACGTATGCAAAAGTTATTACTACAATTAACACATTTAAACTAAAGCCCACTAATGTAGGAGCTCTTTGCACGGCAGCAGGATGATCTCCTAAATAGAGAGGATATAATACAGTAACAGAATATAGTAGAGTAAAGATATATAAGTTGAAAATTACCATTTAATATATGAACATTAACAGACTTGGAGTTTGCGTTTGATGGCAAACAAGAATATCTTCCAGAATCAGAGATTTTGGCTCGTTGTATTAACAGATATGAAGTGGTTATATCTCCTTTTCAGTTATAACTGAAACTCCTCCTCGCGGTGAATCATAATTTATTTCCTGCAGAAGAAATGAACAAAGGCATTTCAAAATATATTTTAAAACAAGTGAAGAAAGCTTAGAAGGAAAAAGAGTTGCAGAATATACAGCCCGATGGACCTAAATGAAAGTTGTAAGGCTATTGAGAGCGATGAAGCTGATTCAAAGCAATAAATGTTGATTACAACATGCTTCGCTTCATTATTCAAGCTCCCGATTTCAAGGTCCCAGGTGCTTTTAAAGCGCTCACTCTGACATCAGTCAAATACCATATTCACCCAGGCAACAGCTAAAAAGCAAAGTTCACATATTTTGTCCCATTAGAAATACATGGGGTAACTTCACTCAAAAGTGGTTTCATTCAAGCTGCGTCGCAACTTTCATTAGTGTGACCATAAATTTCTTTACAAGAGCCAAATTCAAGAGCACTAACATTGAAAACAAAAAAGTTTTTCTTACTAAAACCCATTTTTCGACCGATCGATTCCATGGCAGCTACAAGAAGTAGTCATCCGATCCGGGCGGTTCCGACATATTAACACCTTGCAGTCAAAAGAAGACTTTGTGCATGATTTTAGCTCGATAGCATCAAAAGTGAGGGACTAGTTCGCGTAGAAACAGACAGACGGACGGACAATCGACTCAGCTCGTCATGCTGAATATATATACTTTATGTGGTCGGAGAAGGAAGGAATCATCCTTCTATGCGTTGTAAATAAAAAGGTATTAAAATTCACCTGATTGTTGTGTGTCCAATGCACTGTCAGCGGCGGATCCGGAAGATGCTTAACAATACATGTCAAATTAACTGTTGATCCCAAATCGATGTATAGCTCCGGTCCTCCAGGAATAGTTGTGATCGGTTCTAAAAATCATAAAAGATCAAACATTAGAAATTCAATAAAGTTGACACAACCATTTAATGAACAAAAAAGCTTTGAAACCGGCTTTGCTCTTCTTTGATTAATCCCTTTCTCAATGAGTAAAGAGATTGACACCTTATATCAGAGATCTGTAATGGTACACTGCAACTACTGGTGTATTGTATTCGTACTTGAGATTTCTTTCACTCGTGTTAAGCACTGTAAAAAATGTATGCAGTGTTTACTCTACTGATGGCATATTTGTGCTTCGTGGCTCATTTCTTATACACGTACGAGCAGAGAGCGAGTGCTGATGGAAGCACGGAATACACATACTCAAGTATTACTAGTGTGAGTGCTGTGAGCGTACGACTGCCATTCGAAGACGAAATCGACATGCGGCGTAGGGTAAAGCAGAAACACCTGGTTTGACAGACGATCACAAAGACACTCAGTCACAAAATACCAATACGACAACGAGTGTGTATTTGATTTGATTGCAACTTTTGAGTGACTGTTACACCGCTTACGTATACTTGTAGTTAAGTAAACAGGCACCATTCCAGATCTCAGCCTTCAATCTAAGATTGCTTCATGAGGACTTCTTCAATTTCGTTAAGTTATATTTTAAATTATCTGAATTAACTTAACAATCTTCAATCGGTATCGATCAAAAAACCAATAACAAGATTCACGCCAATTTTCAAGAAGCTTTGCTGCTTCGACTGCGGAATTTTTCCAAACAGAAACTTTGAAAGACTTTGTAGGAAACCAGACTTTGAATTATCTTTATGCTTTCGTTGTTAAATAAATATTTAAGATCTAATTACTCAATACAAACTCTTAGGCGGCTTTATTCGAGTTAACATTTGCATGCTCCTGGAGTAGTCCTTCTTTTCGTTATGTTTTAGATGTGAACAGCTGGTCAAATTCAAATTAAAATCATTATGAAATGCAGGCAGACTAGGCTACCATGTCTCATGTGTGAAGGCAATACAGACCTAAAACCAATTAACATGGGGAGCCACCGAAATCTCTAGAGATTTTGCCGACGGTTGGTTTGTAAATCTCTCGAAAAATTCTTCGGTGCCACAGAACTTCCAGAGATTTCATTGTCTTATTAGAAAATCTAGTTAGGTTCCATCTCTAAAAAAAAGAGCTGAATCTCTCTCCAAAAAATTTCCCTTGTTTTATTTTTTTTTAATGGGTTAATTTGATGTTTGACTGAAATTTTTTGACTTTGTTATATGTTTTATGACGCATTTTTAAATTATAATTTAAATTTAAGTCATATTCTCCATAAATATAATGCAAAATTTAAAAATTTGTTGGCGCCAAATATGAGGTATAACTTGCAGTCCTTAATCCGCTGGCTGTCAAGTAGATGGCGACACCATTAACAGAGGGAGCCACTGAGGTGGTAGCTTTACTAAAACTCCTAACATAACACAGAAGGTTTAAAACCAACCAAAAGAAATTACGGTGTCACCTAAGAATTGGAATTCGGTTGGGATTTGGTTGGAAGAGATTTCTGTGGCACATATTTTACTTACCAAACTAAGAAGTTTTTACTTACCGACAACTGAAAAAATCATTGTATATCCAACTGGAGGGGTCGTTGATACCTGACACTCGTAAATTCCAGAATCTCTTATCTGAGGAAATTTGATCTTAAATAAAAGAAATGTTTGTAAGTGAGTATAATTGAAATGATGGCTTATTATTATGGTAAACA
The DNA here is from genome assembly GCA_018904235.1 of Lordiphosa stackelbergi. NCBI lineage: Eukaryota > Metazoa > Arthropoda > Insecta > Diptera > Drosophilidae > Lordiphosa > Lordiphosa stackelbergi. The sequence continues at coordinate 37,925 of JAEIFU010002508.1, forward strand.
AAAACTAAATCAAAATAAGTGTATAAATTTGTAATTTATTTGGCTACCTTTCTAATGTTTAATTAGTAAGTTTTGCTGGTTCAAGGTCCGAAAAAGTTGCGTTTGTTCACAACTGTAAACAACTTATTAATTGTACACCAAATAGAGTTGGTTGCCTATACAGTACTGTTTCATCATTCTCCCGAATGAATCTTCAGTAGGCTTTTCCCTGAAGAATGCATGATTGCCAACTGCCTGTCCTTATAATCATTGCTTTGATCAGTTGGGAATTGCAAAACCAATGAAAGTAAAAATAGACAAGCAATGAATGCTCTCAACTTCTTGGTGGAAATGCTTAAGCTTTGAGGCTCAACTTTCTTCAGCAAAACTCACTAATTAAACATTAGAATGGTCGCCAAATAAATTACAAACCTATAAGATGAGGCCCGCTCTCTTGTTTTGTAAACGAAACTAACAAAAGATTCAAGAAACAACAAGTGCTTCGCATTCAAAATTAGCGGCCAGTTCTAAGCTCGCTCAAAAGCTTCAAGCTTTGGCACTTACGGCGATGCGATTCTATACATTCAACAGATCTTGACCAAATTCCCAAAATTGTGTGGAAACCAATAATATTCATAACTGGAAAGTATACCCTGCAGTTCAACGGTTTAGTACTAAATTTGTCAGTGCTGAATCAGACCTGAGAAGTAGGAATTGCTCCAACTCATGACTGATTTCAGTACTGCCCATGATTTTTCAGTACTGAAATCATGCCTCTACTGAAATCAAGTCTGAAAGATGAGAAGGTCATGACGTAGTAGGCCCTGTCAGTGTTAAATTCATGCCTGAAATGCATGTAAAGGCAGCCATGATTTCAGTACCTGCCCTTTTAAATCAGGGCTGATTCGGGTCTGATTCAGTACTGAGCCGTACTGAAGGTTAAAGATACTAGAACTACTTTTTCGACCGATCGTTCCTATGGCAGCTATTAGCATATAGTCATCCGATCCGCCCGGTTTTGACAAATGTGCAGCGTAGTTGTATCAAAAAAACAACGCAAAAAATCAAAGTTTGGTTCAGAAAACTTTAAAACTGACGGAAGAGATAGCACAGAAACAGACAGACGGACATGGCTATATCAACTCAACTCTTCATGCTGATTAAGAATATCTATACTTTATGTCAGGGGTGCCCAAGCCCATTCCGCAAGCCACGCATTCTTTGTTGTTTGACGCAAAGGAATAGCTGGCGCGTATACGGTGCACCGCGCGCCTTAAACCTACATAAAGCAACAACAAATTCATATGCGTGCTCTCCTCTCTTTCTTTACGAGGTAAGGTTTTGTTGTTGGCGAGTGCAGAACTGCAACAACAACATCATAAGTGCCTCTCTTCTCTCTCTCCTGTGTCTCTGGCAAACTCGAAGGCAACAACAAAGTTGCTTAGCGTAGTCACTGCCCGCCTTGCTCGCTGTGGCCGAACCCTTTTCGCTATTCACGGCGGCACACACACTCACACAAACAAAAATCGGGTTTTTCATTCTATTTCTTGTGGTTGTTCTTCTTTGGTTTTTTTTTTTTTTCACGCGGCCATAACATTCTGGGCACCATCTGGACAATTTCAATATACCCTCTACAAAGGCACAAAAATGTCAATTCTGCTTTGAGATTTGTGAAATATAAGATGCATAACACTCGTCGAAATTCCATGGAATGCCATAAAACTCCATCAAAAGAGAGAGAAGAGAAGCTAAGATTGTGTGATGGTTCAGGTAGCGTACCTATTCTGTAGTTAACACAATTGCCTTACTTACGGGCTTATGTTGCACACAAAATCCACAGCTTTTAAAGAGTTACTGGCGTCTGCTGAGTAATAAAGTATTTGTAGCCAAGAAATAGCTTCTTAAGCCTTGCCTCAGATTTGGCGTTAAGCTGTGTAATATTTTTAATTTGGAGCTAAGAGCATGATGTGAGGCGAAGCCTGAAAAATTCCCAACTGAACTAAGACGAAATTTTTATCCCTGATCCAATGGTATTGAAATTTCTGAATTTTTAAAGCTGTTATTTCACCTGTCTGAGCTCTCATATGAGTTGGCTGAAAAGACCTCGGGTGGCTGTGTCGATAAATGCATACAATTTAACATGATCGGCATCCTCGTTGTACATATGTCAAAAATTTTAGATGAGAGCTCAATCAGAATGACAATTTTTCAGCTGGTTTTACACGGACCTGGAGACCTAAGATATAAGACCGATATTTGTTCGAAACCAAGTCTGGAAATAGCTAAAATTCTGAAGAAGGTTTGATTCGGATGTAAGGTTTGGTTTCCGGACTGTTTAAAAAGTGCACCGAATCCAAGGTTTTGGTTTAAATCTTGGTGAATCTGGATATCATGCACTATATATATAAAGCGGAGGATTTATCCTATTTTCCAAACGCCGAATAACATTTATCCATGGTTACCAGTAGGGCTGGTCGTAGAAACGAGATTATCGACGGTGAGTGGAAGATTATAATTTTCATTCTAATTCAGCGAAATTTGTTGCTACATACGTGCCTCAATGATGCTACCATCCCAGGCTATCTAATGTTTTGATAATGAAATGGTTGGACCAAAATTTTATATTCTTGTAAAAGATGAATCAAGGTCGCCGACAACAAGTGCGGTTCGTGTTCAGGTTCAGTGGGGACAATGTTTTGAAAGGTTCAGTTTCTGGTCCCTTCATACCAATTAAATCTTAACGAAAAGCTTCTAACGGTTTTCAATCCTTCATTAAATAGAACTCGAACCAAAACCTGGCGTTCAACACTTTTAACAACCTGTTCGCGAATCAAGCTTTAAATTTTTCCAATCCACAACGTTACTTGATTTAATACGCGTTTCAAATTTCGACACAAAAATAGTTTTGGTTGATCGTAACAATAGTTTTCTGTTAAATACCTGTAAGGACCAATCCCCAGTTTGTTTATTGTAAATTGAAGTAAATCGCTGGTCTGATGTGTAAGTACTTTCTGACACAGTTAAAAGATGTAAGTCTCTATGGCGTATCCATGATACCTACAAAAAAAGGTAAAAGTTCCTCTATTATACCATAATTTGGCTCAGTGCATCTACTTACCGTTTTATTGCCAAGATTTTTAATCCGGCAATTAAGATGACCTGTTTTACCCACTAAAGATGTCACATTTTTCGTTGCAGACGTATCAAAATAGGGGCCCCTGTCGAGTGGCTTGGTAAATCTCACAACATCATCGTCACGTGCCCTTAAGGAGTCCGAGATATTTATTTGTTGTTCGAAATAGCCATGCTGACAGAGCATTTCTCTAGAAAGTACTGAAAACATAGAAGAGATATGTTATGTAAAAACATTTAAATTATAAGCTCAAATGGGAAATCTTCAAGTTTCAAAACTTACAAATATACAGAATAAGCCGAAAACTCCAAAAATGTTGCATTTTGAATATTATAAGCAATTTTTCTAAGCCAGCATTATATATTTTGTTGGGTTTGATTTGTTATTAAAGTAGGATATGCCTATGCATACATACTGGTGTGTGGCACTCTTTGAACATGCGCAGAACGCAAGGACTTCTGGATGTAGGGTAAAGGAATTTCAAGTGTGTACACAACATGAGTTGGGGCAGATTAGTTCAAAAGTTTGTAAGTTCGGCCAGCTGGGCTAAGGTATTAAACATGTTCAGTATCAGGTTTTTGTATTCCCTGACAAAGCCAGTGTTGTATAACGCTAGTTGAAAAGCCGCCAACTTTGAAACTTGTTATACGGCAGATTTGAAAGCAGAACAAAAAAAGGAATCGACAGCCAAAAGAAGATATTCACGTCATATTTTATTTTAAGTAGTAAAATTAATCACATTTTTTTTACCCCGATAAGGTCAAGGTTCTTTGAAGCCCTGTCCACCTTTGGTATACCAGCGAAGTAAGTTCGACTTTGCATGATGACGTTGAGAAGCACTCAAAGCTCCGTCAAAATAGGAACGAACCTCTCCGAGCCTTTTGATACCAAAAGAGGTTGTAGGCAGGGTGATACCTTATCGTGTGGCTTCTTTAATCTGCTGATGGATGGATATACGAGTGGTCAACGAACGGTTTTTCATTAAGATCTAATGCTACTCGCAAATGCCGATGATATTGACATTATCGGAATAAGCGATAGGGCGGTAAGCAGGGCGTATTCAGAGATTGAGAGGCAGTCTCAACTGATGGGCTTAGCGGTAAAAGAGGACAAGACGAAGTACCTAGTATACGCGTCTGGAACAATCCGTTACAATGGGAGAGTACAACTTTAAAGTTGTAGAGTGCTTTGTCTACCTCCGAAAGATGACAACAACATCAGCCTGGAAATCCGACGAAGAATTACTCTTGCAAATCGATGCTACTACGAGCTCAGTAGAGAGTTCAAGAGCAGAGCCCTTTCTCGAAGAACAAAAATAGCGCCATAAAAGTCGCTCATTATCCCAGTCCTGCAATACGGCGCAGATGAGACGGTGATTGGCGATTTCAAGAGAAAGATTCTTTGGAGGATTTATCAGGAGGGGTAGGTGTCCCCTACGATGGGCGGATCAGATGCAGAAGGATATTTCCAACCTTGGTGTGAACAACTGGTGCCAGAAGGGATTTATAGCAGAGGCCAAGACCTTCAAGCGGTTGTGATGCAAACATCGGGCCAAAAAAGAAGAGAAGAAGATGAAAAATTTATAATATGATGTTAGACATAATTAGCTTCTTAACTGAGACTTGCTGCACCATCACGCGAGCCAAAAAGAAGAGAAGAAGATGAAAAATTTTTTATCTGATGTTAG
>JAEIFU010002509.1:0-42706 GCA_018904235.1 Lordiphosa stackelbergi
ATAGATTGAAGAAAAGATGAAGAAAGATTGGTTTGGCTGCCACCGGGCTGCATTTGAAATTCGCAATACTTTTTTTGATGGCACATTTAAGATACTGTGCACCAAAGCAATAGTGGATGGAGTTGCGGCAATTTGTGTCTCTTTCCTGAACACTTCAAGCCTGCTTACAAGCTTTTAGTATGTTCATTGCTCCATCCGAATACTCTCTTTAAACATAAAAAGCTTTTAAAATATAAAAGGATATAAAAAAATAAAAAAAGTCACACTTTACTTACAAACATCCAAGTTCTTCTTCGTATGAGCAGATCCCATGCCTCTCATGGTCAGCAGCTCTTCTTCATCTTCAATCTCTCCAACCAATGCATTATTAACTAAATCTGCTTTAAGCTGCCGAATTACAAGTAGCTATTTTTGAGCAATAGATAAAACAACCACCAATTGTCCTTCAAAATTCATTTTATCAATTTTTTTTTAGCAATTTGTTATTTCACTTCGGCGACTGAAGATGTTAGATGTTGTCCTGCTTTCAAAAATTCCATGCGTTCCGCTGAGATGTGCTCAGTGTGATTAGCCTATAAAGCATTCGACTCCATCGACCGAAATTGAGCAATTGTGGCATATCAAATCAAATTTATTAACATTCTTGAAAGCATGTATGATAGAAATGAAGCATCTCGTTTGGGATGGAAAAGTTTTATCCAACTGGTTTTCCACGGAGTCGGGTTTTAAGCAAGGATCTACCTCAATGATGTGTTGGATTATCTACGGAAGGCATTCACATAAATGGATACGAGATAAAGTCCCTATTATATGCCGATGACACTGTGGTGTTTCAGTGTTCCAAATGCTCTGCAAGTCTATTGTAAAACCTGGGACCTCAAAATAAATACAGGAAAGTCAAAGATACTAGTTTTCCGAAAACACTGGAGAAACTTGCTCTTGAAGAGAAATGGTACTTGGAAGATACCGAGCTTTAAGTGGTAAAAATCTATAAATAGCTGGGAGTGTGGATCTATCATAATGCCCAATTTAAATACCATTTGCCGGAAAAACAGACGGACGCTCAAGTGGCGGTAAATTGTACCTGAAAATCTCTCCTAAGCAGAAAAGATCTACCAACTCGCATCAAATACAAGCTATTCGAGGCAGCAGTGAGGTTGTGAACCCGCTTAGATTCTTCCTAAAAAAGCTAATCCGACTGTCCAGAAATACTCCAAACAATCATATCTGGAAACGGGATTCCACCTCTACACATATTTACCGAACTGTACTAGGTTCTTTTCGCATGCCCGAAAATAGACTGCTAAAATATTGGCTCGGTTTCTGCTGAGCGGACGACTTGTCGTTAGTTCTTTCGAGAATGGAAACTTTTCGAAAATCTACGAAATTCTTAACCCACTTAAATCACGGGCCACAGAAAAAAAGTTGATTTTTATGATCTAATCCGATAAAAGTTCTGAAGCAAATCTTCGAGATTTGAACTACGACCTAGGCGATTTTTCAACGACGTGTTTCAGTATAGCAAATTTGCACTATTTGGCCAGGAGAAATGCTTAAACGCTGTGTCCCGAACATACAGGGTGGTTCATCTATTGTTTGGAATTTGAACTATTCATAATTTGACTTTAAAAACGTCAAATGTCATTCGGAAACCGGAAAACTTTGACATTTACGAAATGGGTCGCTATTCGCATGAAGAAAGTTGGAAAATATTAAAAACATATTTCCAAAGTGGTGAGTCCTCGACTCCAAACTGTCGTGTGGATCAATTCGTGAAGCGAGTTCGTGAAACTAGAATGCTGGTGGATAAACCGTGTACGTACTCGTTCGGTGCGCTTAACCAAAAACCTGGCCGTCAGCCGTGGCGTTGACCGAACTGGTTTTTCATAAATTAATGACATGAAACACCTTTCCAATCAAATTAAACTCCAATTTTTAAATGGACCATCCTGAATTTTATTTTTGGTAAATTAAGACTACCTCAGAAAGTTAACCATTTACTAACGGATCAAATTGCGTTCAGGCAACAAAATATCGGGAACAAAAAATAGAAGGGTACTTTTTTTGCATACTGCCAAGCGAATATGTTGCATTTAAGCGTAATCGGTTAAATGCAACTCTTTGTATAAGCAATCAATCGGTTGTAAGCAAAATATTTAAATGGCCTTTAGTTAATGTATGTAAGTGTAATTTAAATATTACATGAAGACAACCTAAAATCACATTTCGTTTCAAATATCGCATACGGGTATTATTTACTAAATACTTAAGAAATCAATCATTTACTTTAATTTGAGATTATCTTGCACTTTACCTTAAAAAATCTGTTATTTTCGTTTGGTTTTTGTTTTCAGCATTTTCCAAGATCAGGTCTTCAATGTCATCGAGAGACTCTGAAGCTTTTATATTATTTATAAAAAAAAATGTATTAAAAAAAATTAATATTTATTATAAGAAAAATAGTCGCGCAGCCATGTTTTACCTGAAATCGATGAAGAAAAGTTTTCATCTTCAGTTGTATTTCCATTTTCTTCTAGTGCATCTGCAATAATATCCTCGTCAGAAATAATTCCAAAACAGGCAAGATTATTGCCGCATTGAATGTAATCGGTGTCTAAATTGGACCATCCGAAGTTTTCGCCCGCTGCATCTGCCTCAGAAGCCATATCAGTCTCTAGAATTTGCATATCGTATTCCAACCAAAATAGTAAGAGATTTGAGAAATTCAACCATGGATAATCCCTTTTCCAATGCTCCAATTAATTTTTGTTTTAGAACCTTCCGGTATTCCATTTTTAAAAGAGTGGATAATACCTTGATTTAGTGGCTGTATTATGGCGGTGATATTTGGCTGCAAAAATTGAATTGTTATGTTCGAGAATTCCGTTTCTGTATTGTGGCAAAGAGCATTGTCTATAATCAAACAAATGTGTTTATTGTTTTTCTGTAGTATCTGTTTACTAGTATCCGTGTCCAAATAAGACTCGTCCCCAAGCGCTTTGTTGCTGTAATATGACAGTGGCACCTCTCTTCTTTTAAAATAACGAGGCTTTGCTGACTTTCCGATACATTAAGCTCGCTTGAATGTACGAGTTGCATTGCAAGGAAAAATCAATGTAAGGCGTTGCTTCTGCGTTTTAAATCCTTTAGGATTCTTATGATTGCTTTGTAGTAGAATCCGGTTTCATCGACATTAAATATGCAATCTGGATTAAATTTAAATAGAATAGGCGGAAAAGGATTTGAGATAATTGCGGCCGCACTTGCAGTATTATTTCACGGGGAAGTGAATCTTGGCGAAGTGATATTTTGCATATTCCGCTTGCACCAACGTTGTAGCCAGCACCGATCAGGTGCATAGTCTTCATTTAGCGTTATGGCGAACTCCTGTGCCTTAGCGAGGTCCACTAACAACTCCATTTTGGGAACGGAATTGTTTTTGTTTTGTTTTTAAGTCATTTAAAACTGCATTTTTTTGTTTAGCCGTTAAAATTTGACGCGACATTTTTGCACTTGGTACTCGTTACTCGATGAAAGGTTAATTGATAAATAAATTTATGAGAACAGTGTTGGGAAATTTGCTTGAAACCGACGAAAATAGTACGCAGCAATTTCAATTGTGGTGAAAAATGATTGCATACATACGATATTTGCTTATAAGCGATTTGCATACAAGCAATTAAATTCTTATATAAAAATTGCACATAATGCTCTAAAATGTTTGTTTTTTGCATATTACCGATATTTACTGTATGTGAAATACTGTGACGAAAGGAATTTTCTGTCGTTCTGAGATTGAGAGAAGCTTGGCTTGACCCCTTTGGGGTTGTAAAGCCAAAATTTTACATTACATACTAAAAAAAAAAAAATATGTAGTTAATTTTTCCTTGTGAAAAGCAGTATTAAAAGTGTCATTACTTTGGTAACCACGTTCTACAAAGTCCGATTGGGTAATGTATGTATAGGTGAGGGTATAGGTGTGAATGAGTTGAGTTGTAGCTGTGTAGTATTTATGAACGAAAGATCGATTTGATAAGATAGTTGCTAGGACCTACACTTTGAAACGTCATGAACGACAAAGTTCTGAGGGCTAGTCGTACCTAGATGGGCTTGGCTGACGACATAGCCCTTGGGACTGCGGCACAACAGTTGGGTGAAGTCACAGAAAGATGCAGAGCACAAAACAGAAGCCGTGCTCTATAGGTACACGGGTTGGGCTCTATCATAATCGAGTCACGATCGACCACAGGAGGACGTACATACGTCACCTTCAGTACATGAGCAACAACCTCTATAACTAAAATGTTGCCAAAAACAACAAAGCATACAGCTCATAGCGAGTGTGTGGTCACCTCCATTATTCTCTATGCATATAATCTTACAGCCGTAAATGCAAGTCGGAATAGCCAGCTGTTTCTGCTCTCTAATTGCTTGACGAAGTCATGCTTCATTGTGTGTTAGAGAGAGACACAGTCACATTGTCGTGCTCTCTTCTTGGGGGGGAACCCTGGTCTATAACAGAAACGGCCAGCCGAAGTCAGTTGTGTTTTTATGGTTGTGTGATTCGGTGAAGTAAAACGGCTGTAGTGTGTAGAGAAGCTCTCTTGTTCACCAACACAAGCATACTTTTCTTTCCTCTCCATACTTCCTATATTTCTGCTGTCTCTAATAAACTCACACATTCACACATGTGTGAAATAATCAACGGTTTCCACGGTTACAATGTCATTGCGCGCCGTATTGGTTTGTAGACTGCCTGGCGGCACACACACACACACAACTTCAGTTTAGTGTTACCACATAAGGCCACCCCCAGCACCCTCCTCACCCGCCCCCCGTTGCTTCGCTCAAAAGTTGTTGTTATGACAAGACTGTTTTGCCTTATTGTTATTTAGTGATTGTAAACAAATGACGAAGACTGTGACAAATTAGTAACTAGTTTTTTTTTTAGCAAATCTAACCGTTTCTCTCTTTTTTGCAGTTGCCGCCTCCTTCACCTCTAGCAACAATAACGGGTCTTACATGTAGCTTCTAAGCAAACAACAAACTAAGTAAACCATACAAAATTAAAACAAAAACTATGTAAATAAGCAGTCACTAAGCCAAAAAAGGTACGTCAATATCCATACATATCTGTGCCTAAATCTATCCTAAACAAACCACATTTCCTTTTGCATTTAGCAATACCACAGCGATAACTAACTGTAAAACCAAGAGAACCAACAAACAGCACAACATCAACATTAACCGTACGAAGCTGAAGCGCTGCTACTGCTGCTGCCGCCGCCGCCGCCACCACTAATATGCGTGTGATATCGCCGCGTAGATCGTCAACGTCAGCAGCGGGCAGTGGCAGTCTCTACGGCACCTCCACGTCGTCGTCGTCGTCGGTCAGCAGCGGAGCAGCTGGCACCAACTCCAGCGGCGTTTCAAGTAGCGCCACAACGAACGGTTATTCACGCTACTCCTCCACATATTACGATCGCGGCAGCAGTCTCTCCAAATTGCTACCCAACTCGACGGGATCCACGTCGTCGTCGTCCGGCTATCACAGTACCAGTGGCAGTGGCAGCGCCTACTATCCCAGCTCATATTCAACGTACTCACCCTCCACATATACGCCGCGCTCGAGTCTGAACCAAAGGAGCAGTGTTGGACCCACATCAGCAACATCGTATCTGAGTGGAGGATCCGCAGGTACCAATTCGTCAGCGTATCGCTCCAGTTCATCGTATTTGACTAGTTCCAGCTATGATACACCTACGTACAGCCGATTTGGAGTGAGTGAAACAAAAATTTTTAACATATTCTTAAAAAAAACAAGCCGTTACCCGATTATCAGTCAGATTACATCATGATTTTTTGAATGTTTCCTTATTTATTTTTGTGTTCTGGTGGCTGGATTACACACATATTGTAAATCTCTTTTTCTAAGTTTCTGTTTTTCTGTAATATTTGTATGCTGGGCATTTTTTAGTGTGATTTCTTTCCCACCTTCCCTCACCCCAAACAATTGCCATGATTCACTATTTCATACTAAAAACATTTAAAAGAAAAAAAAACCAATGAATGAAAATGATGTGTGAATAGATAACTGTTACTCTCATATGAGTGTGACACTTTTCGAAACGTCAGTGATGTCAGCTTTTGGCCAGAAAAGCTAAAAAAAATTTTTAAAAAAGCTATGGATTTTAAAAATATTTATTCGATATATTTCGCCAAGACAGCTATTAATATTTTTGCTGGCATTTGCTTTTTACTGAAAGCTTTCCACAGCATTAGTGTGTTTGTTTTCCTACTATGGATACATAGATTTAGTAAAGAAGTCCTAATTCAGGAACCGTAATCAAACATAAGTTCTATTATGAAAATCCCAATTGAAAAAAACCAAAGGTTTTGATACCAACGAGACCCAAAGGTACCTATGGTAGTAAAAAAAAAACGCAGACTAGGTTTGGTCTGATTGGCTAAGGTTTTCTTGTAATACTACTGAGGGCAAAAAGTAGTCGGAATTTGTTTATAAATCAAAAAATCTTATTTATTGTTCCTTCGCCTTCAAAGTAATCCCCTCCCGATACAATGCACTTATGCCAACGTTTTTTCCAGTCCTCGATGCACGCCAAAAAGTCACTTTCAGGTATGGCCTTCAGAGAGCGTGCCGATTTACGTTTAATCTCTTTAATCGACTCGAAACGGTGTGCTCGGAGTGGTCTTTTGAGTTTGGAGAATAGCCAGAAGTCACACGGAGCTAAATCAGGCGAATACGGTGGTTGCGGAACGACGATGGTGTTGTTTTTGGCCAAATGATCGCGAATAACGTGCGCAGTGTGAGATGGCGCATTATCGTGGTGCAAAAGCCAAGAGTTTTCGGCCCATAAATCTGGCCTCTTTTTGCAAATAGCTTCTCGCAAACGACGCATAACACTTAAATAATATTCCTTGTTAACAGTTTGGCCCGGCGGAAGGAACTCATAATGCACGACACCACGATAATCGAAGAAAACAGTCAGCATGACCTTGATTTTTGAGCGACTTTGGCGTGATTTTTCGGCCTTCTTTAAACCATTTGTACCAGTCAAATGTTGTTGATTTTGGCAGAGCTTGGTCGCCGTAAGCCTTCTGCAACATTCTCAACGTTTCCGCAGCGGTAATTCCATTCAGGAAGCAAAATTTTATCGCACTTCTTTGTTGAATAATTTCAGACATTTCAAAAATCGCCGAAAATACTCACAAAACCAAGCGTAACTCAAAAAATAATCAGGCCTGTTCCCGTTTCCGAAACCGATTAATCGGAATTGATAAGAGTTGTGATTTCTAAGAAACGATTAAAGAATTCGGTCGAATCTTTTTGCCATCCAGAAGATCGATTGAAGGTAATTGGGATTTTGAAGTTAAAAGTTGAATAACACAGTCAGTTTTTGGAAGCGAGAACATTGAACAATTCCGATTCCGCATGACTTGATCGAAATCGAAAACGGGAACAGGCCTGAATGAATATTTTGACATGAAATTTGACATGTAAGTCAGTGACAGTGCTGCCAACTAAAAAAAAAATATTCGGGCGAAAATATTAGCCCGCGTGATTTAAATCGACAAATTCCGACTACTTTTTGCCCACAGTAGTAGACTCCTGAAGTTTTTAGATTTAAAAAAAAAAATGTTTTGTTGTTCAAGTCGATTTGAAATTTTGCTTGACTGTGTTTTTGTAGCTCTTAACCCGAGCTGTAAAGTATTCATTACTTCCCGTATATAATTACTTTTCATTACTATAAACACAATTTTTCACATAATAAAAAAATTAATTCTTGATTTTTTTAATAATCTTAATTGTAACTTGGAATTATGATTATTCTGTGAATATTCCAAAATTTAATTACTTTTACAAATTACTTAAGAAATAGTTTGTATATATTCTCCAATATATTTCGATATGCCGTCGGCATTCGTCATCAGGGCTGTATAACAATAACACACAAAGATACTAAACAAAAAGCTTACAAAATGATTACATACAGAAGAGCAACAGCGGATATGTTTTCTTATTGTAATAGTCAAGTAAGTGTTTTCGGTGTCCGTTTTGTAGTTCAGTCTTATATGTGAGGGTGTGCTTATAATATGCAACATTTCTTACGTGAACCGTTTGTTGTACGGTTGTTCCTATTGCGGTATGCTCACATTTGAGAACTCTAGTGAGTGTCTACTCTCAGTACAGTGGGCCGCAATTGCTGTTTTTCGGATTGGTGTCAGGTCTCGTCGTTTTATATCAGCCATTGGCTTGCTAGGTTTTATTAAACGTTGGTCTAAGGAGTCCAATGATCCCTACACGACCAAGCTCTTGTTTATATCCCTTGTGAGGCCTATTTTGGAGTTTGGTTCGTGTATTTGGAACCCTGTGTAAACCCATCAAAGCTTTTAGACTTACCTTTACTTAATAAAGGGTAATATAGACGCGAAGTACCTACTGGGGCGCGTGAACTTCAATGTCCCTTCAAGACAAACACGAAACTTTATTCCCTTGAGGCTTCCTGTTGCTTCTTCTTAATATGCTTCTAACTGTCCATTTCGCATTCTATGTAGGGATTACAATAGTATCTTTCCTCTTCTCAGTGGTAACCTTTCCGACGATGGCTTTAGGTCTTTTATTCTTCACACTCTTGCACCTGCATTGCCCCTAGTTTTTTTTGAAATTCCTGCGAGCAGGGGCGTAGCTGGTCATACCGACAAAATAAATTACTCCCACCGGATCGGAAGGAGTTTCTTTCCTTTATTTGCTCTTAATGTCTTTCTTTTCTACCCCATTTAGTCTAATTTTTAATGTAGATTTCGTCGCGCCAATGTTTACCTTATCGCATACAGTTGTTTCGTCTTTTTTCCAGTGAACACTATCGCCTCCTTCCCTTGTCGGAACGTTTGTACTTTAAACTTTTGTTAAAAGAATGGAAAGTGACCTAATCTACGACAGCGCAAAGTATTAGCAGTGAACCGACAGCTCGCCGGGTTCAACGAGAAAAATTAAGCCACCAATTCAAACTTATACGAAAAGAGTGAATTGGACGCCTGTATATCTTTGTTGTACCAATCTGAATAGACCAAACGATCGAAAATTGTTGGTATATAGACAACCGATTTGTATATCTTGGGTGTTTTTTTCTTTAGTGCACAATTCTGTGGTTTTCTGTTCTTCAATAGATTGTATATTGTATGTAAGGAAAATTTATTGGATTTTGTTGATTTCATGAAAAAACCGGATCGCTTACTTCCAAGACTTTTCTAATGAAACTCCGTGCTGTATTAACAATGATGTTTTTGGGGTCTCTAAATCTACCGTAGGCCATTGGTTTTTGATACCAAATCAGTTTCCCGGAACGGTAGTTTTTGATCAATTTCCCGACTCAATTGTGAACCTTATATCTTTGTGATAATTGTTAAGCATTTTAAATGTTTCATCAATATAGTTCTGTCTTACTATAGCAAATACGCCTCACCACATATTTGGTGAGAAGTCTCTCAATATCGGTGATATTTGGTGATGCCGGCAGTCCCATTGGTAGTCCTTTAAGCTGTATATAAATCTTCTCGTCAAATTTAAATTATGTAGCTGTTTTCGGTGATGCAGAAGGTCAAGATATCCATGAACAACTTCTTTGGTATATTAGTGGTTCCAAAAATTTCCCCCCATGTCTTTGGAATCACCTCGAGAGCTGGGAACAACAGAAACGACATCAAACGATACCATTCTCTCGTCGTCATATACTACGTTTATGCTATGAAATTCACGATTTCTTCAATTTGCAAAATCAATTTTATTCCTGTTTATGCAGCTTTTGTAAATTCACAAAATGACCACCTTTTTGGCAGATGTGGCAGCACCAACGCAAACTTAAGTTCTGTATCTTAATAGGGTGGTGGCGGGGATCATCTTTTCCAATGTTAAACAACGGCAAATTGAAATTGATTGCAATGGAGGACATTAATATTTTTTGATTAAAAGTGAAAACAACTTATGCTGAATGTTCCACAGTGGAGTCATAAGCGAACGAAGTCGTTGGTACAAGCCAGACGAGCATTCTAGGCGAAGTGCAGCCTTCTACTCATGCAGTATTATCCAGCTGCCATTTGAGCGGCTAAAATGTTGAATCTCAGGAACAGGAACTGCTTCATTTTCAGATATTTCGGCGTTGACAAATGCATCGGACTCCGTAGACGTTTCATCCTTTACATTTGGAAAAATGGAGTCAAAATCGTCAACAGATGTGTCGACACCAACAGCCGCTGATACAGGACGCGTCCCAAATAGCTCATTCAGTTCGTTAAAGTGGGTTCAGTTCTCCCTTCCAGAAGTTTTTTTTAAGCAACCGAAGCTTAGTTTTTACTTGCTCGCTACATTTAAACATATTTTTAGCCTTTAAATTGTCGGAAAAAGTTTTGTATTTGGCGTTGTTTCTTTTAGTTTTCCATTGAGCTGGCTTAATATGTTGTTTTCCTTTACTAAGCCAAGTAATTTGGCGACTTTATCTTCCGCTTAACTTTTTATTATGTGCGCAAACAGTTGGCTAAAATTTATGAACAGCTTTTTGCTAAGGCACAATGTTATCAGACATTGAGACATAGCATCTCCGCAACTTAAGTTGGCTACGCCACAGCATTTCATGAATTGACGTCGAATTCATAGTCAACTTTCGTGTGTAAGTCGAATTCATGAAATGGTGTTTATGCACGCACTTTCGGGCCCATTTCATGAAATGATTTTGCAAAATGAGCATAGCATAAACGTAGAAATAGATGTGTCTGTTATATACATTATATTTAAAATCCTTGGTCAAATTATTCAATATATTCGTCATATATTTACTTAACTAGTAGGAAGGTGAGTTAATCATAGAGTATTCTTTAGGTATTTTTGGAAGGCCGTAAATCCTAGTTGGTAAAACTGTGCTAATCGATAGTGCCTATTTCTTCTAGACTGTAAAGTTTCTCCACAAAAGCATTGTTCTTTGTTTAGAGTCTCAGAGTAGCATCAATTCTGAAGACTTTGTATGTGTTGAGCTCTCCTGGTATTTGTTCCATTTTATTGTTTTAGTCCTCCTTTTCCATTGCTACACACACGTTATCCTTGTTAGAATTCAAAATTAATACGTTTCTATTTTTGGCATAAGAATTGTTGTGTTTGTCCCACTGTATTCATTGCTCTTTTTCTGCCTTTTGTTTTGCACTCCTTAAATAGCAGTGATATGTTCTTCCTTCGATTTAAACGTTTGCACCAATTCCTCAGCGTCCGCAACGCACTTGAAGTGCGAAAAACTTTCTTACAGGTGGCGCCCGAGCAGGGAAGCAGTCACATTTTTCATTCTCTCTTCTTGGGGAACCCTAGTGTAAAGCACTTAAAAACTCTTTTTGATAAATTCAGCTGCGAAAAACTGAAGTTAACTGTAGCACATGGTTATACGCGGCAATTGTGTAGAGCAGATGTGGGCGCGCTAGCTTCCGGCTTGTTCTGCCGCTGCTCTCTACAAGCTCTTGTGTTTATGTTGAATTCTAATTTTGATTTGCGGGCTAATGGTTCAGTTTAGTTTAAGAAATTGGGAGAGCAAACTTAGCTCTCTTGCTAAGCAGCTCTCTAACGTTTGGTGGGAACCATTTGTTGTTGTTTTCCTTTTCTGAGTGTGATGTTCCGTTCCTTTTGTAAGCTCTCGTGTTTGGCGATGTGCCGCTCTTTCAGTTTCCTTCTTGTGTATTCAGAAAGCGTATGCTCGCACTCAAAATAGCTTTAGACCAAGCACAGACACGGATTTTTGTCTACCATAAGTATGTATATTTCAAATTTTATGGGTCTCGTTGGTATCAAAATTTTGTGGTGATGCTTTTACAACCATTTCTATTTTAATTAGGGAACTCAATATCCTTTCCATTCATACCTTACTTGAATCCATCTAACGTTTCCTAATCAAGATTTGGCTTAGAAAAAGCCAAAAAAAGCTGATTTGACATCACTGACTAGGCTTTACTATTGCTCTCCTGGCTTGAGACTGTTGGTTGTTCAATTAGACATCGCAATATCATATCAATGTTATTTTTCTTGACCAAATATTAAATTATGTGCTTTAATAAACCGCGAATTATTGAAAATGATCATCTTAAGACCGTTTATGTAAAACTTAAGGAGTTGATCGGTCTTTTGTGTGTCCTTTTTTTTAGCTCATAATTAAAGTTGAATTGAGTGTTTCTCTGAGCGTCTGTATGTGTGTGTAGAACTCGCTTTTGGTCATGCCAAAACCACACCCTAGTTATTATACCCCATTCCCAGCCACCCCATTTGCCCGACAACATTTTGGACAGTTCAGCGGCATTTTGAAGTCTTTTTTTTTTTGTATTTAATTTGTCATTTTTTTTTTATTGTTTATATATATTTTATGTGTTGTTCTGTTGTCATTGCACCAACCCACACCCACCCACTGTACCGCGCCCACACACGCACGCACCACACACACACACTCATACCTGACGATAACTCACAGATGCGTCATGCCCATTGCCGCCTAGGCGACATGAGCGAATGGAATGCCGAACCGAATGAACCACGAACCACTTGTTGGCACTGCTCCAACAACAACAACAAAAACAAAACAAAAGGCAAACTGTTGAAAATTCGCAATAAGGTTAATGCGAGCGCGTGTGTATGTATGTATGTGTGTGTGTGTTGTGGGTGTATATATATTTATATATCCCAAGGTATATGGGTAAACTGAATTGTGGCACATTTTGTGAGCAAATGCAGCACCCATTTTAAATAGGCTTTACAAAAAAATGTTTTTGTTCTTAATTTAACTCGTTGGTTAAAAGCCTAGAGCAGGTGTGTGGGCTGGGTCGGCGGTAGGTGGCTAGGTTTGACCCATCATTGTCGGTTAAGGGGAACCTCTCCGCTGAACTGGGCACTCAAAGAAACCTTAAAGATACGAGTTTGCCAAGTCCCGGCACTTTTATAAATTGATTGTAAGTGAAATTGGACAGGACTGTGTCCTACCTCAGCTGGAAAACTTTCTTACAGTTGGCGCCCGAGCAGGGAAAGAGTCACAGTTTTCGTCCTCTCCCTGATGTAACTCTTTTAAAAACTCTCTTTTTGATTAATTCTGCTGCCTTGCATTGTCTCTCTTTTTAGCCGTACACCTACAGAGTTGCCAGACTTGGCGGTCGTACAACTTTTTTTGGGGCTGCCACCTTATCGGTGTTCACATTGAGCGAAGGTCAAAATCAGCTACTTTAACTTAAATTCAATTCAATTTAAAAGCAGGCGAAGCGACCAAAGGTTAATTGAACACCATGACGGGCTTGACAACTATGCGGATTCCAGTCCTTGCTCCCTGAACCAAGCCTGGGGCTTTAGGTTAGGTTAGGTTGAGATGGCTAGGGACAGAAAGACTGTCCCTTTACTTAGGCCAAGATAGGCCCATTGCAATACCATATTATTCCCTATTTAAGCCGGTGGGCGTTTCTCCCGACTGAACCATTGTGACGACGTCACATCTCTCGTCAGATCTCTGTACCTGCTTTTTCAAGACATGATCTAATTTTCTTGACTTATGACTTTGACCTTAATTATATTTTAGTAGAGATGGAATCTCAATAACGGATACTTCCGTGAGGTTGAGTAGAAATGGGTGACCAAGAGTTTTGAGTCTCCTTCTACTAAGAGATGTAGTTATGTCTCCTCCTCTTCTTCACATTGGCAGCTTCTGCAGAAGTCGTTGTGAGTTAAGCCCAATCGTGCTGCATGCCCGCCGATGAGGCAGTGATCCGTTAGGGCCCCAATCAGAATTGATTATGTTTTCTCTACTTTGGCGCAGAAGACTGTTGGTTCGTTTTTTTTGAACGTTAGCCGTGAGTTTAGCTACGGCGCAAATCGGAAGGTTGTTCCATCGTTCTGTAGCCAGGCGCGCCACGCTTCATTTTCTGTAAGTAGTTTTAATGATTTAGTTAGGTGCTAGACCATTAAGCGAAGAAGCGATGCATAATATTGAAAACGAGAATACTATCGCTCGAAAGGTGTCAGAGTGAGGGCGGAGGACCAGCCAGCATTTCAAGAAATTTTTGTTCATATTCGATTTTTTCGACTCCTCTTACTGATTAAAATAGTCACAAGTGCGCTCGTTTTCCGATCCGAAATGACTCTTTCGTCGGGAGAAAATGGTACCCTAGCCGCGACTCCTCTGAAAGAGTCGTTTGTGACTCTTCCGAAAGAGTCTTTTATGACTCTTCTAAAGGAGTCATTTATGACTCGCCCTTCCGAATCATTTTCGAGTCGTATTACCTATCAGTTTCGACTCGAGTCCAAAAACAATCATTATTCAATCACCCGCGCGATCAATTTTCGATTGCTTTACGTTTTGTTAGTCTTATTTCAATGAATCACATTTTAAGCATTTGCACGATCCATTTTCGAGTCTTCTTTTAATCGCCAATCTCTTTTTAATCAGCAAGGCGACTCGAAAAAGACTCCTCGAAGTGATTTTTGTAAAAACGATCTTCCAAATGCTGGCTGGGTTATTACCCTTTTGCCGTTCTCATCTTTCTCTTCTTCCAACACGTTTTGTGCTTCCCACAGCTGAAAAAGATTGTGAGGTTACCTTGAAAATTCCAAATTAGGCATGATATATATGCCAGATCTGTTACCCGCGTTTCTAAGCCATCGCATCAAATCTCTAAAACCATTGAATAGCTCTCGTTGCTATCAGAATTAGCAAAGTTATATAAAATCAGATGGTCAATTCGCGAGTTATTTCAAGTTAAGTGAGCAAAATAAAGTTGTTGCTCCATAGCTTCAGATTTTGGGGTCCCGGAGGAAAACCAAGCATGAGGAAAGCACTACCTGGGTATTTCGCACTGAGTTATTGTTCACTTACTCATACAGTCATGCTTCGAAACCAAATTTGGACTTAAAATCGCAAAAAAGGGTCATAACCGGAGGTGCCACAGAAATCTATAGAGATTTTGCCTCTCGAAAAATTCGTTGGTGCCACAGAAATTCTAGAGATTTAATTTTCTAATTAGAAAATCTAGTTGGAACTCCAGATGTTCCAATTGATGTTCCATCTCTAAAAGCAGGGCTGAATCTCTCGCCAAAAAATTTCCCTTATTTTAGATGTGGGTTAATTTAATGATTAACTGAAATTTTTTGATGGTGTTATATGTTTTATGATGCATTTTTAAATAATAATTAAATTTTAAGTCGCATTCTCCACCAATATAATGCAAATTTTAAAAATTTGTTGGCGCCAAACATGAGGTATTAGTTTCCATACCTTAATCCGCTAGCTGTCATGTAGAGGGCGCCACTTGGACAAAAGGCGCTAGTAAGAAAAGAGCTTTGCAAAATCTCCTAACAAAACATTAGAGGTTTGAAACCAACCAAAAGAAATTTCTGTGGCACCTAAGAATTGGAATTCGGTTGGAAGAGGTTTCTGTGGGACCCCGAATATGATACAACTACGAAGGTATGCAATTGTCTGTGTTCGCTTGTGAGTTGCGTGTTCGAAAAAGCTCTCAGCGTCATACCATCCCTTATTTGTTGTTTTCTGAGTCTTGTTCTCTCTATTACTTTCAGTGTCGTTCCAACTCATTTTTGATCTTTCCCTTCTCTTCCTCTTTTTTTGTTGTTTAATTTTTGATTGCGTTTTTATGTTATGTTTTTTGATCGAAATGCGTTATTCGTTTTATATCCTCCCCCCGCCCCACACCCAACAAAAAAATCGAATCCATCTCGCTCCGCTCATTGTAAATGTTTCGCCAACAAAACCACACACGAATTACACCAAAAGTTGCCGCGCAAGACAACCACAACGTCAGCGTCATCGTCATCGTCGACCAAAGCTACCGCCAGCTCTGCAAATGGCGAGAATGGATTAAGTGGAGGACAACGCAGCAATAGGAAACCACCCAGTGGCAGTGATGCCAGCAGCAACAACAACAACAACTCCACCACCACCACTATCAATGGCCATTCAAAACGTTTGTCCAGCTCATCCTCATCACCATCCCTAGCACGTTTAGTGGCCACCTCTGGCCTGGACATTTATGAAAAGTACAGTCCGGCCAACTATAAACCCAACTGTGAACTATCACGTTCCAGATCGGGACTAAATGAGGCGTCCAACGATGAAGAAGCCTCCACCACGGTGACTCTGGATAGGCCCAGAAGTAGTCGTTATAGTCGCTTGTATAGCAATAGCAGTGATGCTGGCGAAACAACCACCTCCAACTCGTCGCGTCGTTCGGGCAAATTTACACTAAGCTCCAGCAATAGCAGCGGAGATGTGCCCACGGCTACTTTTACATTGCGCAGCAATCGTACGCGGCGCAGCAATGTGGACACAACGGAGACGCCACCAGCACCAGCACCACCACCACCTCCCCCTCCTCCTCCTACTCCTCCTCCTGTAGCGAAACCAGCAGCAGTGACCACCAATGGCCATGACACAAACGGTTTGGATGCCAAACTGAATGGCCTCTCACTGTTGTCCAGCTCACCCAAACGGAATGCCATCTATGATACCACAGATGATGCTGGAACTGGTGCGGAAACCAATGGAGATGTTAGCACCACGGCTACACTGAAGCTAGCGGAAAATGGCGGCAGCAAGGTAAACCTTAACCATAGAAATGCTGCCAAAAAAAAAGAAAATGAAAAGTAAAAAAGCCCCAAAAACTAATCGCATGAGCCAATCAAAATATCGAACGATAAACTTACTAACGATATCGATAACATTTATACTTGCGCTTGCGTGTGCTTGTGTGTGTGTGTGTGACTTTTGCTTTAAGATATGTTTGGGTATACGATTAAAATGCTTGATCTAATGGTTAAAAGACCCTTGGGGACTATTTTAAAGCTTGAAAAATCATCTCTTGTTTGTTCGGTCGCTGCTGACTTAGCAAGAGAGAGAAGGAGAGAGAGCTTTAAAGCTCTGCGGACATCTCTTTTTCCATTTCGTATACGAAAGTAAAGCAGGCTTGTCATTAAGCTGAAATTCTTGAGTCCCTTTGGGTATAGAAAATTTTAAAATCCCTTTTTAGTGCTCATTTTTAACACAAATATAAACCGCTTTACAATTTTTAGATTTTTAGCCATAACCGTTTAGACTGTGCGTTGTTAAAGCATATAAAATCAATCAGTCAGTCAGTCAAATAGAAGTCTTAAGATGAAACAAAACATCTTTAAGCGATACTTTTTTGAATTTTGTTTAAAAGAATACAAATTCAAGCATATAATTTGGACATGCAGGCCTTTCTAAGCCTTTAGCTTGAAGTCAATCAACTTTTATGTAAAATCAGGGCTAAAAAATTACGTAAGACTTCGAACCTATTGCTGAGTGTTATGATATTCTGTAATTTGCTAAGCTAACAAACCGATTTCCTAGTCGATAGAATAAAATAACTAAGTTTTAACCAGTTTGTAGCTTATTTAGGACTTAGTTTTTGTCCATCGAGCCCACAAAATTTCGATATATCCTGAAAACATTTGAACTAACTTCTATACAATTTCATTAGAAAGAACCATTGATAGCGTCCATTCTCATCAATCTAAAGTATAGAATGTGCTTTAATTAGATAAGAAAGTCTTGAAATAAGTTTTAGATGTGGGAATTATATCGATACTCGCGGAATAAATTGAAATCTTAGCATATTAAAAGGATCCAAGACGATGAAAGGCGACAAAAACTTTTAGACTTAAGGGAATATGATCTGTAGGACCTTAGCTTTGCATTTCTGAAACGTAAACATTGATTATTTTTTTTCCTACTCGCAAACCGGAGCTCTAAATAAACTTTTTTGGGTTTTTAGACCTAAAAAACTCATTTTCAAACAGAAAATCAAATAAATACCACTTTACCGTGACTGACAAATCAATATAATTGCCTAAAAGTATCAAAAAGTGAACTTAAAATTGTATTTTAACCAAGGCTGCAAACCGGTCCTAAACCGAACCACTTCGAACCGATTCGGTTCGGGTTTTTTGGGTCTGACGAACCGGACCATGAACCGAACCCCTAAAATTTTTGACTCCTCGAACCTGAACCCGAACCGGACCACTTTTTCTAAAAATCTGGTTCAGTTCGCCAAATTAAGTAGCGAAATATAAAAGTCATTTGTAATCTCACTTGTATCATTCAAAAAGTGCTCCAATCCTACGATATTTCTCTCGGTCAAATTTATACTATCACCGTCGATAACATAAGTTTACAAATTGTTAAATTTTTTCTAATCCTCTACAATTTGATGTCACTCCTTTTGTAAAATCACGCGCTGAATCCGAAAATGGAGCTTAAAAATTTCTCAGTACAACAGATTTCGAGATAATCCCAAATTACCGTTTTGCGCATTTTTGAAAAAGGACCTCTCACTTAATTTCAAATATCTCAACTATGAAATAACTTGAACAAGTTTTGTACACCAAATTAAAGCTAATAAAATTATCTTTCAATCGATTGTACATCATTTTATTGTCAAATTTGTGGTGTAGCTGCTATTTACAAAGTTATCGAGAATTTTGTTTAATTTTTTATCGAAAATTTGAAAAAAACCGTAAATTACACCGTTATTTTCACCAAGAAAAAAATTATTTAAAATTTCTTTCTCTTTTGGATGATGTAACCTAATGTAGAATAAATTCGAAAAGTGTTCACACATCGAAATCTGTTGGAAATTGTAGAAGGTATTAGCATTTATCTAAAAAATTAGCAATTTCAGTTTTACCGGTTCAAGTGGTATTAAAAATGTCTATAGTACACACACTCTAAACTAAGTAGTAGATTTTTTTAAGGAAGTTTAGTTTGACAGTAGCAGAGATTGCACACTTTAGTGTTAGACTGTGTGACGCGATGGAACTTAACCTACAAAATGGGCGAACGTTTACTAACTCTTAAAGATTTTAGCATTCATAGTTGATTAACATTCAGCTAAAAACATTTGAATGGAAAGTAGTTCAATATATCTGTTTAAAGCCCCACAATTACCACCAAGTGATTTTTATTACGCTTGCTTTTCATGTTGAGCAATTGTTCTGAAATCTTATTACTATCTAAGTGCCTTGATAAACGTTCCTCTATTATGAGCTCAGTACCAATATTGGCTGCTGTGTTCTTTTACCCGAGATTTCCCACTTTGTTAACTTCTGGCCAAAAAAATAAGTTTCAAAGCAGCACATTACAGAATGCTGAAGCTCCAAAAAGACATTTTTAATGAGAGTTTTCAAAATTCAACTTTAAATGACTCAACGTTTGATTGCGAATAAGAGAAGTTTATGACAGCAAAAGAAAGCAATAAACAAATATGAATTCTTTAAATGATGTTATAGACTCCTGCGAAAATTGTCCAAGAGAACATACATCGACAAATGTTTGAAAATTTTGGTCAAAAAATTACGAGGACTTAAAAAATGTTGCCCCGAGTAGTATAGATGAACAGCTCCTAGAAGATACAAAATGCTGCTAACAAAATGAATTTAATGTTTAATTTATCTATCATAAAATGTTCCGTACTACTGAATAACACAAAATGAAATGAAATAGGAGTTCAAACACACATTTTTGGCCCAAATTTGAGATTCTTTTGACTAATTTTTAATTTATCAGGAACCTATTTATCAAAAAAGTAAACATTTTTATAATAACCATGCCACATACTCTGGATATTAGTTTAAAAAAAAACCGCATGCAACTTGGTACAAGCGTTGCGGAGATAGCCCCTAACACACACATTTTTTCTACAAATTTATAGTATAGATAAGTTCAAGCGAACCGAAGTTCGCTTGGGTTCAGAAGTTCCAAGTACCGGTCCGCGAACCGAACCTTAGAGTTTACAACGGGTTCGAACCTCCGGACCAAACCTTCTGTAAAATTTTAGAGGTTTGCAGCCTTGCTTTTAACCATGTTAGGCTCCTTAAACAAATTTAGCTTGGGATGAGGTGAGAAAAAATCACTTTACCGTGACTGACGAATCATTAAAATAGCCTTTAAGTACCACAAAGTGAACTTAAAAGTGTGTTTTAACTATATAAGGCTCCTTAAACAATCTTCGTTTGGGATTACGTGAGAAAATACCACTCTACCGTGACTGACGAATTATTAAAATAGCTTAAAAGTGCCAAATAAAGTTCCTAGAAGTGTCTTTTAACCATGTTAGGCACCTTATTAAACATAGCTTGCGATGAGGTGAGAAAATACCACTTTACCGGGACTGACGAATCATTAAAATTGCCTAAAAGTACCAAAAGTAAACTAAAAAGTGTCTTTTAACCATGTTAGGCACCTTAAACAAAACTTAGCTTGAGATGAGGTGAGAAAATACCACTTTACCGTGACTGACGAATCATTAAAATCGCTTAAAAGTGCCTAAATAAGAGTGTACCCTTTAGAGGAAGTGTGTTTTAACTATGTTAGGCACCTTAAACAAACTTAGTTTGGGATGAGGTGAGAAAATACCACTTTACCGTGACTGACGAATCATTAAAATCGCTTAAAAGTACCAAAAAGTGTTCCTAAAAGTGTCTTTTAACCATGTTAGGCACCTTAAACAAACTTAGTTTGAGATGAGGTGAGAAAATACCACTTTACCGTGACTGACGAATCATTAAAGTCGCTTAAAAGTACCAAAAAGTGTACTTAAAAGTGTCTTTTAACCATGTTAAAAACCTTAAACAAACTTAGCTTAGAGATGAGGTGAGAAAATACCACTTTACCGTGACTGACGAATCATTAAAATCGCTTAAAAGTACCCAAAAAGGTGAACTTAAAAGTGTCTTTTAACCATGTTAAAAACCTTAAACAAAACTTAGCTTGAGATGAGGTGAGTGCAAAATAACCTAAAGGGATCACAACGCCACATTCCTTTCTCACCTCAACTCACCCCAATTCACCTTCACTCATACAAAATTAGCAATTCGTTTTTCGTTTTGGTTTCACCCCTCTTTGTGTTGTCTCTTTTTCTGTTTGTGGTTATCGTCTCTCTCTCTCTCTTTGTTTTGTGAACACACGCCAAAAACCGATTTCATTTAATGAACAAAACTTTTACATAAATTTCTATGTATTTTTAGCTTAACTCTTGCAGATTGCCTAAGCCTACCTTCTAAACTGAACTAACCGCAAGTTGAGAAAGCGAATGAGCAAACACTAATTACCACCCCCGACCCCTCCACTCCCAAGTATGCTTTAGGGTTTAGTAGGACTTTTGTTGTTGTTTTCTTATCTAGTCGTTGGTGAGTTAAACGTTTATTTGGCCAAGCGGAGCACAACAACAACAACAACAGCAAACAAACAACAACAACAAAAAAACACATTATTCAAAAATTATACCAAATACCCGACGAGCTTTTGTTGGAGCTTGTTGAATGATGTTAGACATTAAGAAGACGACCAGCAGAGGATTCCATAAGATTCCAGCAACCAAATTGCAAAAAGGCGAAGCCACAACAACTAACACAAACTCGGCCGAGAGCTCGAATCCGGTGAGGGCGGCCAATCAGCGCTACTTTCTGGTATCCAGCTACAAGGATCCCACATTCCTGAAGGCCGAATGCGAATTGGCCCAGGCCCAGGTGAACAGCAAATCCAAGCGTACCAAGGAGGATAATAACAACATCAATGACATGAGACGGCATCACCCAGTGGTCAATGGACAACAGACGACGACGACGACAAGCGGTCACATACTCAAGTACAACAAGACGACAGACACCAAGGGCAAATCTGTGAGCAATCTCATTAACAATAACCAGAACAACCACAGCATGAATGGTGGTGGTCAGCACAATAACAACAACAGTCAGAGCCAGAGCCAGAGCCTGACGAACGGCAACAACAATATGCAACAGCGGCAACAGCAACACGATGATATTAGTTACATCGACAGCGATGAGACGCCCGCACCACCACCGCCACCACCACCCGCATCCGCATCTGCTGCTGCTGCTGCTGCCGGCAAGCCCAATCTTTGCTACTTCAAACCCATCACCCCACCCAACCTGCAGTTGAGAAGCCAACAGCAACAGGATACCAAATCTCATCGTCACGGTCCCAGACCCAAATCCACCATCATTTCAACCAATTCCAATTTTGCGGCCAGCTATGAGAAATTCAATAGCTACAAGCATACCAATGGGGAGGCCGCCGCCGGCGCCGCCGCCGCCACCACCTCTAGCCACAGCAATGCCCGACGCTATGGCATTGACTCCTTGAGCATTAAAGCCTCCATTGAAAAGTTTAACAATCTGAGCGAACAGAAACGTCAGCCCTCCACCTCCTCCTCCAACTTGATAACAACTGCTGCCGCGGGCTCGGTAACCACAAACTCTGCTGCCCACTCGGTGGGCAGTAGCAGTAATCTGCAACAGCAGCGCTACAGCACAGATTTGGATAGCTTGCGTGTGACAGCCGGTTATAGCAGCTCCCTGACCAGAGCCGCTTATCGTACCAGCTCCACAGCTAATTCAGCTGCGGCGGTGGTGACGCCACATAACAAATTAGCACGTGGTGTGGCCTATAAGACCACTCTAATCAATGAGGCGACGTCGAAAAAGGTAAACGAATCAGCTTCGGCCACCACCAACACCACCGCCACAACCACAACAACAACAACATCGTCTCCGTCTTCCAATCACACAGCCAGCGATAGCGTAAGTTGGTCTCTAAAGAGGGTCTCGTCTCTACATTCCTTTAATTTTACTCTGTAGCAAGCTCCTGAGGAGCGTTTCTTTATCTTAAAAAATCTGTCTCTGGCTTTCTTTGCACCCAACTTTAACTTCAGTTGTCAGTTTGTTACGCATGCATTTCCACCACATTCCACCACACTTCACCACACTGCAACATTCATATTTTCTAACTGCTCGTTTTTTGGCTCTGCTTAACTCTCTCGTTTTACTAAATCCCTCCTACCTTACTTACCCTCCTCCCCCCTCTGAAACGTTTGATCTCGATTTGATGTTGTGCGTGTGTGTGTGTGCGGATCCTACTAAACTGACGATTTCTCTCTTTAAATTTTCACTTAGGCACGTAATGTCGCCAGCAGCAGCAGCACCCGTAACATTCTGCCACCGGTGTCGCCCACTTCAAGCCGTTACTGGGATCGAGACAGGGATAGTAATGGTCGGAGCAGCACCAACTCATCGGCATTAAGTAGCAAACATAGCAGCAGTAACAATGATGATGGATACAAGAGTTCAACGTCTGCGGCACGTGAAGAAAAGTCTGAGGGTGAGTAGAAATGGGGGGGAATGGGAGTGGGAGTTGTGTGGGTCAGTTGTGGAACTTTCAAGGCCCAATGCGGGGAAGGCTTAGGCGTACATGCACACCAACAGCTTAGCTGAGCGGAGCTCTGATCTGTGTGCGAGGGTGTTCACACGGACACTCGAGCAAACAGCTTTTCAGTATTGACAAACCCTGCTTTATTGCTGCATCATGCGGAGAGTCGTTGCGAAAGAGTATGAGCCCACTGCACCACGAAGCGGAGTATCGTAAAACTATCGCATTCAAGTTCAAAAGTGACGTCAAATTATCGCATTCGAGCTTGAATAAAATAAGTGAATAGGGAGAAAAATGATATTGCTGTTGTATCGAATAAGGTTCGCAATCGATTGGTAAAGTGAGTCGCAAAAGGTATCGAAGAAGGCTCGCAAAAACTATCGCAAAAAGGCTCGCAAACGAATCTTTTGCTAGCTATCGAGAACGAAACTTTATCTGCCACAAATTGAGCGACGGGTGATTAATTTGCGGATCGTTTGCGAGTGTTTTCTCGATAATTTTGCACGTTTATGTTTCGCGTAAGTATCGCTAGCGATACTTCGTTACCGTAACCGAAACTGTAACCCTTAACCGCTAATAACGCTTTAAAAATTGAAACCGAAACAGTAACCGTAACGGGAAAACTATAACCTTTATTAACATAACCGGTTATCAGTACCGAAACGGAAACAAATATCTGGGTTAATTTCGGTTTTTTTCTCTACTAGAATAATTTTCGATTAGATGTCATTTTCGATCAAACATGCGGATTTGGAATTGTTTTATAATTAGTTCTCTCTTCCGAAAAACCCAACAATTATAACTTCAAAATCCTAATTACCTTCAATCGCAACCAGATTCTATTGAGTTCTTTAATCGTTTCTTAGAAATAACAACTTGTACCAATTCCGATTAATCGGATTCGGAAACGAGAACAGGCCTAAATAAATACCCAAATCTCAGAACACTTAGATTGCAAAAAAACGTTCAGCATAAATGAAATCACTGTTGATAATGGGCACAGAGAAAAGAGTTCGAACGAGGAAGAGACAACGCAGCTAACGAAAATCTTTACTTTACTCATCTTCCATTTTATTTGGTATTACACAGGCAAATTTTTTTGTATGAAAACGTAACTACTCACACATATGGTTGTTGTTTGCGCGATTGTTTTTTTAAAGAGGGTAACTTCACTGATTGTGTTTAGGAAAGAAAGCCTTCAACATGTTTATGTGCATCCAGAGAAATCTAGCTAGAATTGGCGAGACTGAAAGAAAGTGGTTTCCATTTAGATTTTTTTCTTCTTGATTTTTTAAGACGAAAACTGCTTGAACTTTCGTGCGTTATTGACGAAAAAATCAATTAAAAGATTGTACAGGATGGTCCATTTATGTGTTTGGAATTCGAACTATTCATAATTTGACTTTAAAAACGTAAAATGAAATTCTGAAAGCGACTAATATTTAAGCCGGGTATCCAGCACCGCGGAAACTAAAAATTCCTGGCAAACTTCATATAAAAACGAGAAGGCCAAGCTAACTTCGTCTTTGCCGAAGTTTTTATACCCTTGCAAATGTTTTAATACATCAGAGTTTAAGAACGGCAGCATTAAAACAAACTATTTTTCTAAATAAAACCCTCTTTTCGACCGATAGTTCCTATGACAGCTATAGAATATAGTCATCCGATTTTGACCAAAACTTCCAAATCTTTGTAAAAGCGCATAATATTAATAATTGCTGAAGTGAGACACGTTAACATTAAAAACAAAAAAGTTTTTCTCACAAAGACCCACTTTTCGACCGATAGTTCCTATGGCAGCTATAAGATATAGTCATCCGATTTGGACATAAACTTCCAAATCTGTGTAAAAGCGTATAATATTAATAATCGCTGAAGTGAGACACGTTAACATTAAAAACAAAAAAAATTTCTCATAAAAACCCACTTTTCGACCGATAGTTCCTATGGCAGCTATAAGATATAGTCATCCGATCCGGTCGGTTCCGACATATTAGCAGTGTGCAGTAAAAAGAAGACTCTGTGCAAAGTTTCAGCTCGATAGCTTTAAAAACTGAGAGACTAGTTTGCGTAGAAACAGACAGACAGACGGACAGACAGACGGACGGACAAAGCTCAATCGACTCAGCTCGTCACCCTGATCAAGAATATATATAGTTTATAGGGTCGGAAATGAATATTTCTATGCGTTGCAAACTTCTGGGCAAAATTATAATACCCTTTGCAAGGGTATAAAAACTGTGTTTTTAGTTTACCTTTTCGTTGCTTGTGTATCCAGCAATATGAACGTAATCCACAGTTTCTTATCGATAGTTGGCATATCGATAGCGTGTGTGGATGGAAAAAGGCTGACACACAGCGTAGGAATATATTTCCAACAATTATTTTGGATGCGAGGAGCGAAAATTTTGGGGGGAACGCTTTTATATTTTTTTATTATGAGCTGTCATCTGGCTGGGGAACCGTCAGCGTGCAAAGATTAGGTAGGAGATGGTGCCAAAAGCACACTTATGCCAAATTGATTGATGGACATAGACACAAAGGTCGGAGAGATGTCGTCCTTTAAGAAGCCTTCTTAATCTGTGTGTCGTCAGATCTCTTTGAGTGGTGTACCAATTGGTCATGATTCCTGTTGGTGTGCATATTGATTTAGGCGCATAATGGCAAAACTTCCTCACTGCGGTATATATGTATGTAGTTGTATGCCCTACATAGAAGACTCTAGTTTCTCGAGGGCAGTGGATCATGTCGTACCCCATAACGGGATCGCCCAGATAAACCGCTACTAGAACTCAAGAGCCAATGGAGCTCCAATGCCGTAGCTACTGCCCGAGTCACATGGACTTACCTGGTCAACCGGCGGTCCAGAGACATGCCAAGGTAACGCAGTACAATATATGGGACTTTTGATCCTAAAAGTCGCACTCAAGTAATTTTCGCATCGTATTGGCTATGTTTCATCGGTTCGCCCATCGACCAAAACCAAGGTACTGATCCGGCCACAAAATCCCTAATATAAATGCGAATGAATTTAGGCAATCTTGTATCCTACGATGAGAGACTTCATTTGATTGGATTACAATCTAGAGGTCACACTAATTTAGAGATGATCACATTATAAAGTAATCCAGTTAACAACATGCTGTAGTGATGTTTTGTGCCATCTGGGACACACTGCAAAGTGTCATGATCAGCCATCGTCCTATTATCCCCAAGTATAAAGTATTTAGCACCTACTCTGAGCAGCATGCTTCCTCCAGAAAATACAATAAAATAGTCAAATAGTAGTGCGTAACAGCTGATTTATCAGAGTGACCTTGCACCTTTTAGGTGCATGGTCAGACTGTTTTAGTTATGTTCCACACACACAAGAAATAAATAGCAAATTCCTGGCAGGAATTTTCCCCAGTGCTGGATACAGGCCATTAGTAAAAACTTTGACACTTACGAAATGGGTCGCTTTTCGCTTAAGAAAGTTTGGAAATATTAAAACATATTTCCAAAGTGGTGAGTCCTCGACTCAAACAGTGGAAAATTTGAAAATTTGTGAATCAATTCGTGAAGCGAGTTCGTGAAACTGGAATGTTGGTGGATACTTGTCCGGTGCGCTCGACCGAAAGCATTGTCTAGTCAGCCGTGGTGGTCATTTGAACGAAATTGTTTTTTATAAATAAATGACATGAACCAACTTTTCCAATTAAGGTTTAACCTTTGAAGTTAAATTTCAATTTTTAAATGGACCACCCTGTAAATATTTACCTATCAAAGACCATAAAGAGAAACGACTAATGTAGTCAGTTGCGCTGGTCAAAACCGAAATGAAGCTATGTAATAGCTATGTTGGCATACTACGAGCCCCGACCACTATTAGTTCGTAGGGCAAGCTTTGTTACCCGTATGCAATGTTTAACACACGATATTTTCAATACTAATGTAGATAACACATGCAAACTTATTTTTCTCTGAAAGTTCATTTTATTCTCTTAACTTTGGATAAAAAAATTTTGTTGTACTTCAACAACAACAATAATAACATTAATTTCTTTGAATGCTCTGCTTAATTGATAAGAAAAAATTTTACCACTATTAATTCGTACGCAGCGTTAAATGTTTACTGTTTGATTCAAAATATAATTTTTTAATATTACTATTGGGTAACATCGCCTCTGGCGTTTACAACACATTTACAACGCTTTGGCATAGATTTAAATAAATTCTGACATTGTTCTGTTGAAATAGAGTCCCACATCTCATGTTTTTAAATCACAATGGGTTCTTTGAGGCTCATTTTTTAGGTTTCTTTTCATTATTCCCCATATATTCTCGATTGGGTTTAGGTTCTTCCCAATTATTTCTTTAATACAAAGCATCTTCTTTGTTTCCGTTCTATTCCGCCTCAGAACATCTAAGAAAAGAAGTTTTTTTCTTTCTTTAGAAAATAGCTTTTACACATCCGGTTCACCTTTACCAGCTATTGGCTCCAACTAGCCCTGATAAAGCCAATTCTGAAACTTTGCCGTTCGGATTCGACGTTAAACTTTAAAATCACACACGCCAAGAGTTTAAGAGAAGCTTGGCTTGGCCTCCTTGGGGCTTACAAACCTCCTCGGTTCTGTTCTACTTGGGGTCTGTATATCTATTCTATAGGGAGAGTGCCTCTTTTTTTATAAGTTGTACTTTCCAGCACTTTTAATCATAGAACAATGTAGTGGCAATCGTTTGTCAAAATGTTCCAATTAGCAGGCTTTGCCCCTGCTGTAGCCCTCCTGTTTTTTTTGTTTTTTTTTTTTTTCGGAAAGTAGAGAGGGCTAGTAAAATTTTGACACAAATTATATTTGAATTCACACAAAGCTGCTAATGCCATTTGATAAATACCAAAGAAACACTCCACAACTATCCACCGATGGCAGCCAATTGGGGAGTTGCCCATGCACGAAAACGGCCATTCAATCC
Organism: Lordiphosa stackelbergi; assembly: GCA_018904235.1. Classification (NCBI taxonomy): domain Eukaryota; kingdom Metazoa; phylum Arthropoda; class Insecta; order Diptera; family Drosophilidae; genus Lordiphosa; species Lordiphosa stackelbergi. The sequence goes on from JAEIFU010002509.1 coordinate 28,239, forward strand.
ATATTCATCTCCATCGCATCTCCTACCACCCACAGGTCTCTGCGGTCTAAGAAATATTGGCAACACATGTTTCATGAACTCGGTTATCCAGTGTCTGAGCCACACGACTGAGCTGACGCGCTTTTTGCGCACGCATCATGGTTCACGCTCGTCGACCACCAAGGATCAGCAGATTTTGCACGGTAGGAAGTGACATTAAAACTTAATTCGTATAACTAACCCCCGTGCATTTGCCTCTTTTCAGAATTTGCCAAACTAATACAGGAGATGTGGACTGCAAATGTGCGCACTGTGACGCCCATGGAGCTGAAACGTGCCTTCTGCACAAAGCATCGCATGTACAGTGACTACAATCAGCAGGATGCGCAAGAGTTTTTGCGCTTCTTTCTGGACTCTTTGCACTCGGCTTTGAATTCGGGCGTCAAGGGGGAAACGCTTAACATTGATGATAATCTCAGGTGAGTGGGCTGTGCCTTTGGCTTCTCCTTCCATCTAACCCTCCCCCCACGTGTGTGTGTTTTGCAGTGACAATAAGAAGGCCGATCTAACTTGGGAATGGTATACCAGGCATGAGAACTCGCTGGTGCGTGATCTATTTGTGGGCCAATTGAAAAGCACTCTGAAGTGCACAACATGCGGCAATACCAGCGTGACCTTTGACCCCTTCTGGGATCTGAGCGTGCCCCTGCCATCGTCGTCACGCTGCAAACTGGAGGCCTGCCTGGATCTATTCATACGCGAAGAGGTATTGGATGGTGACGAAATGCCCACATGCTCGAAATGCAAAGCACGCCGAAAATGCACGAAAAGTTTCACCATCCAACGTTTTCCCAAATATCTGGTCATACGTAAGTGCCATCGGCGGAATCAAGTATCAAGGAGGACCTAGCTGAAACACACACACACACACCTTTCTCCTTTAGATTTGAAACGATTCTCGGAAACACGCTGGAGCAAGCTATCGAATATTGTTGAGTTCCCCACTGGAGATCGTGAACTGAATATGGGCTCCTATGGTGCCAACTCCAACTCGAATGTGCATTATTCGCTCTATGCGATATCCAATCATATGGGTAAGTGACTTGCTTAAGCCCCCTAGGAAGGGAAACAAATATACCCTTAAATCATTGTATCAAATAGCTGGGTATACAAATTTACACAAATATCCTTTGTTATAGGCAATTCTTGGGATTTGTTAGAACCTCTAAACCAAAGTTTTGTGTTAAAATCTTGAGACTGTACTTTGATTTTGTACCAGAAGATTTCGTTTTTCTGAATCACTGCTACCGTTCCTAATAAACAACGCACAGCCCAAACGGCAAGAGCTAGAAAGCTGAGTTTTTTAGTACAGCAGTTTGCTTTGTTGTTTATCTTAACAAATTAAAGTTCTTAATATGAGAAAATTGAAATTTGGGTCTTTTATAGTTACGACCAGAGGTCGCAAAATCGGTCCCCCGTTTGCCTCTGTCAGAAAACGACCACTCTCTGTCTCTTTTTTGGTTGTGAGAGGAAAGAAACATATTCAGGTCTGTTCCCAATTCCTAATGGAATTACAAAGTAAAACGATTGCAATTCCGAATAGTTTCTAATCCAAACTGTTTGGATGTACAAAAAAGTCATTTATCCTAAAAACAAATTAGTGTGCTGAAATAGCCAAAAAATGCTAAAAAATGACAAATTTGGGATTTTTAAGATTATCTAAAACGGCTTTCCAGCTGTGATTTGTTTATAAAAATTCATGAGGTATTTAAAAAAGCTCAAAGCAGAATATGAAATACGGATAGTTGAGAGTTAGAGGATGCCAAAATCAACCATCAATGTCTCAGTACTTTCACACAATATGGCATTTTCAATAGATACGTTAAATTCCCGATACAATGAGCCTAGCTGATGGCTCCCGAATAACTCCCCCAAATACCCATTTGATACTGCTGATCTCACCGGGTTGAGACTCAATTTAAAACTGAGCAAACCCCAAGCTTGGTTCAGGGGGTAAGGACTGGGGCCCGCACAGTTGTCAGGCCCGTTATTTTTGTGATCGTGCCCCTTCCGAGACTTACCTTCCCACAATAATTCGAGACGAAACTTTCCAAACTTCCATATGATTTGTATTTATTTATCGAAACATCCTAACGCTACAAGTATAATACTTATTGTTATTGCGTTAGTCACAAATGGCAATGTCTATAAAACTGTTTCTAGTAAACTTATATCTAAACATATTAAAATTATATACTAAAATCATTGATACATGTATAATTTCTTAATAACTAATGAGAATATTTTATTAATTTAGATTATTCTATTTTTCATTTTCGTTCTATGTTTCTATCATTTCTGTCATTCTATCACAAATTTCAAATGTCAAATTTAGTTTGCTTTTAGGTGTGCCTTTAGTCTTTCACGAAATTGCGTTGTGCTTCTGATATTCTTGAGACTGTGGGGTAATTGATTCCATTTACGAACGGCGTGCACATAAAAATGTTTTTCGGAGCTTGAGAGTTTGGATCGGATGCAAACAATGTTATTAGTTCTGTTCGAGCATGTAAAACTTAGAATGTCATATAAATACGCCGGTTCCTTTGTGTTTATTATTTTGTGGAGAAGTATTAACATTCTAAAGCTAATCCAAGAATTTAAGTCAAGTTCAAAAATTTTATTTGCAAAGGCGGTTACGTGGTCTGTTCTCTTAAGGTCAAAGACATATCTGGCTATACAGTTGAATGCTACAGATAATTTATGCAGACTAGCTGCATCACAGCTACCAAATGCTTCTATACCATAAAACAAAACCGGTGTCACGAAGGCTTTTGCCACAAGCATTTTTGTTTCACTTCTTAAATATGGCTGTGTTATCGCTAGCTGCCGTAAAATTCCATATGTTTTCCCCACCGATTTGTTGACATGATCACTCCACGAAAGCGTCTTGTTAAAGGTGAATCCCAAATTTTCAGCCCTTTCTACATACTTTATATCTATATTCTCTAATTTTAATTTATCTAGACTGTCAGTGCTCATATAGTTTTTATATATCACAAGACACTTCGATTTTACAGGGTTAAGCCCAAGACCATTTTTCTTTGCCCAGTCACTAACATAAAACAGGTCACGATTACAACAGTTAATACAATCACTGATTTGACTCAGAGGACGACTTATATACATTTGAACATCGTCCGCGTACATGTGAACTTCGCACGAAGATAACACGCTGGGAAGATCATTAACATATATAGTGAACAAAAGTGGTCCCAAAACTGATCCTTGTGGAACACCACGCTTAATAGTCAAAAGATCAGACGATTTTGATTGTGCCATGACAGTCTGCCTTCTACCGCTTAAATAGGAATGCAATAGTTTAATTGCGGTGCCAGAAAAATTATAACACTTAGCCAGTTTAGTTAAAAGAATATCGTGAGTCACCGTGTCAAATGCTTTGCTGTAGTCAAGAAGGGTCAAGAAAGTAACATAACTATTGTCTAAGTTTTTCCGTATGTCCTCTACTATTTTTAATAATTGCCGTGGTGCAACTCCTGAATTTTCCAAAAATCTGTTCATTTGGGATGAGACAATCTGCTCAAATGTTTTTGGAGAAAAAAAGGACATATGGATATTGGTCGAAAGTCACATTTGATTATGGTATTGGCACGATTTTAGCTACTTTCCACATGTCAGAAGAAAGATAGAAAGATGAGATTTTCACAGTAGTTTTATTTTATGTTGAAAGTGAGTACTAACGAGAAGGCCAAGTCTACTGTTTCGCCGAAGTTTTTATACCCTTGCAAATGTTTTAATACATCAGAGTTGAAGAACGCCAGCATTAAAACAAACAATTTTTCTAAATAAAACCCACTTTTCGACCGATTTTTTCTATGGCAGCTATAAGATATAGTCATCCGATTTTCACATAAACTTTGAAATCTGTGTAAAAGCGTATAATATTAATAATCGCTGAGGAGAGACACGTTAACATTAAAACAAAAAAACATTTCTCATTAAAACCCACTTTTCGACCGATAGTTCCTATGGCAGCCATAAGATATAGTCATCCGATTTTAACCAAAACTTACAAATCAGTATAAAAGCGTAAAATATTAATAATCGCTGAAGAGAGACACGTTAACATTAAAAACAAAAAAAAATTTCTTATTAAAACCCACTTTTCGACCGATAGTTTCTATGGCAGCTATAAGATATAGTCGTCCGATTTTGACAAAAACTTCCAAATCTGTGTAGAAGCGTATAATATTAATAATCGCTGAAGTGAGACACGTAAACATTAAAAAAAAAGTTTTTCTCACAAAAACCCACTTTTCGACCGATAGTTCCTATGGCAGCCATAAGATATAGTCATCCGATCCGGTTCCGACATATTAGCAGTGTGCAGTAAAAAGAAGACTCTGTGCAAAGTTTCAGCTCGATAGCTTTAAAACTGAGAGACTAGTTTGCGTAGAAACAGACAGACGGACAGACAGACGGACGGACAAAGCTCAATCGACTCAGCTCGTCACCCTGATCAAGAATATATATAGTTTATAGGGTCGGAAATGAATATTTCTATGCGTTGCAAACTTCTGGGCAAATTAATATAAAAAAGGATTTGGAAAATTCTGTCGGGAAATGTGGAAAATTCGCGGAAAACTGTTGTGTGAAACTATTTTGTCTTTTATCCGATCAAGTTCAAATTCCTTTTCAAAGATCTATATGAAAATTCAACAACTACCTACCAATTTTCCGGAAAATATAAATAATTCTACACGTGTTTCCCAACATTGGGGAAAACCCGCCCACAAGGAAAATTGCCGGAAAATTCTGCATGCAAAAAACTATTTTTCATCCGATTGGCTTAACTCGGTTTGTGAGTATAGTAAGTGAAATAAAATAAACGTGATTTTCCGATAATGGAACATTTGACCCAACGGTCGGAAAATTCCTGGAAAACGGGAAATGGGTGATAAGTGGGTGGAATGTAGGCAGGAAGTTGAAGAAATTAGGTGGGAAACGTGTAAGAACGCAGTGCAGCAGTAAAGTTGTAACGGTGAAAACACAAAATAGTAAAACGTTGATTTCAAGCCTATGTATGTATGTATGATTCTATTTCTGGGCTCCCCAGAGGAAACAAATTTATGGAATATTTGAAAATTTGGTAAATATTTGACTCTCACGATTGACTTCAAACTGATTCTGAACCACCCATCTTTGCATTTCCCTCTCTCTCTCTCATTTGTCGTCTATCTCTTTTGAGATAGTAACTATACGGGATTTGCCGTTGCTTTTTCAAAGAAGAAGGAGAAGAGAGAGCGTGAGCAATAAAAGTTATCAAGACAGACACACACACACTCAGACACTCAGTCCCAAAAATGCTCTGTATAGAATAGATAGGGTCGGAAAGGATTCCTTCTCCCTGTAACATACTTTTCTACAAACTTAACATACTCTGTATAAAAATGGTTCGGGGTTTATACATATCTTAGAAATGACTTTAGCTCTGAATTTGGAATGCAGGCTGGAATTAAGAAATAAGACATGTTACTGGCTAAATTAAAAAACTGACTTGGAGCCAAATTCCAGAACTTATTTAAATTGTAACTAACTAGAAGTGTTTCCGCATCAAACTCGGCTTCGAATTAGCTGAAAACGACTTGGCAAACTTTCCCTTTTTATAATTTTTTTCCTTTTCTTTCCTTTTTAACAGGCTCAACAGCTGGCGGTCATTATGTGGCTTTGTGCAAACATCCCGTCTCACGCAAATGGCATGAGTTCAATGATAACAGGTAACAACAACAACAACACCTGCCCTCCACCCCATACCCGATTTTGATTACCGTTTCTCCCCCTTTCTCTTCTCTTGCAGCGTCAGTGATGCTTTGCCTGAAAACTTTCTCGTTTCATCCAGTGCCTATATACTTTTCTACGAGCGTGCGTAAGGAATGTGCAGAAAGGACGTACTCGTTGAAGTCAACGCTTCGTAGAAGAAACACCACAACATAAAAATACGAAAGAAAAAAACAACAAATTACTTAAATTAACTAAAAACTAACTTAAATCAACAACAACAACAACTCAATGCAAAATCATGGAACCCAGGAACGATGATATGACGATGATGAAATTGTACATAAACGAACTTTGTTGGAAGAAGTAGAAGAAGAAGCAGGAGAACAAAAACAAATTCTCGGCAAACCAAAACCCCTAATGGCAAATCATTTTTGTTGTAACATTTTTACCCTCTGCTGCCCGCCACCCCAAAATAGTTTGTGTGTGTTCTTTGCCTTTTCCCTTTCGTAATAACAAAATTTTCGGCTTAACTCTTTTTATTTTGCTTTTATTTCAAATTGACTCGTGTCCACACTCAAAACTAACATAAAAATTTCCGTTCTGTTTTTTTGGTTTGCCGAGCAAAAAAAAGTCATGTGGTTGTGTGTATAGAGAAAAATAAAACAAAAACCCAAAGGAAAAACCAACAACAACAACAACTATATAATTAAAAATTCGTCTTTCTTGTGCAATATATTTCATTAAACAACAATTTGAAAAGAAGAAGCACCACAAACTAAATTTAACTAGCAAAACAAGAAAAGCTTTTAGCAAAATTATTAAAAAATAGTAATTAAAAATGAACAAAGAAACGGAAACACAAAGTGAAAGCTGAAATGTACTTATGATAAATGCTAGTAGTTAAAAGGGGATACACACACACACACACACACACACACACACATTTACCTTTTGGCTTAGCCCAGACAAGAACCGTTGCGTTTGTTTTGTGTTGCAAATCAAAACCCAAAAAACTAGTCTCAAAACCACTTAAAAACTAAAATCAAAAGTTTGTTTAAGCGTTTTACTCTACTTTTCAATCCACAACCTTTTATATATGCCCAATTCTTTTTGTGTTGCCTCTTTATATACATATATATATATCTAAATACTATTATTATTTATTTATTTATTGTATTTATGTAAAACACATTACACACCGCGCCGAAACAGGAGTTAATATGTGTACATAATGTAACACGCCTACACAGAGCTACCAAAATAATAATAATAATAAACAAAACAAAACAAAAAAACAAATCACAAGACACTTTATTTATTTGTACATGCGAAACAACAACAACAAAAACAACTACTATAAATATATATTTTTTTTCTGGCTTATCTATTAGTTACAATTATAATTGTTGGATATTTTACTAACGTTAAAAAAAAAACAAAAAACAAAACAAAAAACGAAAAATAAAAATGCAAAAAAAAAACAACAAATTTATTAGCTTTTTTTAATTGCAAACAAAAATGGTCTAAAGTGGGCGAGACCAGCAATGGTCTGTGGTTCCCCAGCTATTTACACGTATACGAACTGAAGGCAAACAGCTAAGACCAAGAGAGTAGAAAGCTGTCAATCGATCGCCAGAGTTTGAAGCGAAGTTCAAAGTCCCAAGCAGCAAATACCCACCTAGATTTTAGTTCGCTGCTCGGTGGCCTCTTCGTTGCCAAATTCCCGCTGGTCTAATGGTCAGGTTCGATAGCCTCGCTCTTTTTTCTCCATTTACAGAGAGCGAGAATAGTTCTGTACGTAAAAAAGCCTGACCTAACGCTTCGAGTTCAAGAAACCGAAATAAAATTTGGGTCCGCGGAGATGCTGTCGTCTAGATATTATTGATGGTCGTTGCCCGACTAAATCATATAAAAAAGCTCGTTGTCAATCGATCAGGGTTCCCCAAGCAGAGAGCGGGTGTGACTCTCTCTCTAACTCTCTAAAAACACAGTGAGGGTTGACTTCGGCAAGCATTCGGCAAGAATTGGCAAGTAAGTTCGTGCCTCCGGGACTATCGTTGGGGAACTCTGTTCTAGATCGATAAGGGAAAGGTTGCGGCCTAAAGCCTGGGATTTTGTTTGTGTGGCATTCTGTGGCTGTTCAGTGCATTTCGCCCCAGTTGATTCTGTCATTGGGTGTCACTGATTGATGGCGACCAATGGTGCAGCTTGCAATTAATTTAGTTGAATTGATTTAAATTAATTGTAACTTACATCTAAATCAATTGCAATTGAATTTTTCCAATTGTTCTAGGCCTTGTAACTAACAATTAAGTAAGCTGTGTGCTTTGAAGTAAATTTAAAGAAACATTATTTTGTTCTCAAAAAGTACGGAAATAAAATGGACCCGACCGGTAAAATATGAAGACAGAAATTCCTTGATTATGTTCGGGGTACAGCAGAAAATATGTTAACTTCTCTCGAGAAGATGCAGCGGGTGCTCCCTATCATCTTCACCACGCCAGCCTCTCACAGAACTTATTTTAAATTCTTAGAAATGAATCCAAACGCAATCATATCCCAAAATAATTCAAGAAATGAATTCTGATTTTGGCCTTTTAATGCAAGTCAAATATTCGCCTCAGTAGCGGAGATCTCGATATTATGCAGAGTGAAACCAACACTTTTTTATGGATAGTGCTGCCTTGCCTTCTGGCTTCTTTAAGTAAAGAAAAACTGCGGAAAATAGAAAGGAACTACAATTGTATTTTTGAAACCTTTCATCAATTCGTACAGACAAAGCGTTGAAAAACGATTTGAAAAATTGTTCGACATTAGCACTCATTTGCGGAAAATGCTGCTTTTGCAGCTTTATCATATCCGCGCTTAAAAATAATTGTTGATATGTTTAGAGCCAGCGGATCGCTCTAAACTTTTGAAAGTTTTTAAAACATGCATATCAAAAATATAACTGAAAATGAATCGACAATGGAAACAAGAGAAAATAACGAACCAACATAATAATTTTTTTCAATTTTGATTCGGACTCAGACTCTGATGTGATAAACGAAGTGGATCGACTGCCCTCTAATGCTCCTTTGATTAAAGCAGAACTTTTGATGTTTCAGTTGGTTTTGTTTGGGGTTGCTATTATTTGCCGTCTTTCCTCCTCCAGTCAAAACACTTTTTGGCTAAGTTTTCTCCTACGCGTTTTGCCTTCTTCTGGTCTGTCGTATATTTCATATAATAAACACTAAACAATAAATCAAATTAAACATACATACATACATATTCACCACACTACTTTAATTTAAGTTCCTATTCTTGTGGTGGTCATTTTTCTGTGTATTGCACTATTGATTGTCAGTGTAAGTATTGTTTTTTCATTTTGTTGTTAACGTTTTGTTTTTAATGTCTACATTCTCCTTCCCGTGTGATCGCCGCAGTTGCATAAAGAAGTTCGTCTGTCAATATCCTCGAAAATTAATGGCATCTTTCCCCTTTTCCTAAATTCGTAAGCTTTCCAGTGTAAGTCTTGCTATCCATCTACGCTCTATGTCTAACATAATGCATTGTCAAAATCAGCTCCCGCGCATTTAATTGTGACTACATTGCTGTTGTTGTATTTGTTTATTCCGGACGGCTCCAAATAAGAGTTATGGACTTTAAAAAAAAGCCAAATAAGTGTCCAGACCCTTTGGAGGCACCCCATATCCGAAATTTGAGTGAGCAATCCAAAATCAGGATAAACTTTATTTTCAATTTTAATCGAAAAATAACTCTTATTTTTATTTAAAAGTTGAAAATAAGAGTATTTTTCAATTTTTATTTTAAAAATTGAAAAATAAAAATTGATTTTGAATATCTTTTGAACCAGTCGGTGGAGTTTAGAAGAGATACATGGTTTTAAGATACGAAAAATTTTATTGATCGGTGCCACTTATATACATATCGCTCACTACTCTTAGTCCGTCATAACTCAACAAGTAAAAGTTGTACTGTAGAGGTCTTCCATAAAATGTAATTTTGACTTGATGTAGAAATATTTGCCGTGTTTGTACTAATTTGTGTAAAATTTTCAAATTGATGTATCTTAAACTTTCCATAAGAGATGAGAATATATCGTTATATCATTTGGCAACTACAAATGCAAGAGCATCATATCCCAGTTGTCCTACAGCCGTTATTGCACATACATACTTCGGCTGCAGTTAAAACATATTTTTTCCTGCTGCTGACTTGTGGAAATGAGATGTCAAAGTCGAATGCACATAGGCTAATTGAAGTCTAATTAAATGTCGGAATTGACTATCAAACAAGAAAGACTTCCAATAATTCGTCTACATTGTCATTTTATTTGAGTGGAGACTCACCACAGATGGACCAGTTTATCTCAAGTATCCATCCGTCAACATGCAGTTAACACTACTCCACAAAGCATTCTCAACGAATTTCTTAATTCAATTGAGGCGGCCTCTGGAATGAAAAGACAGTTGGGGAAGTGATCCTGAACTCAATCTTGCAATAACCGAAATAGGCGCATACTCCCCCAATCCAATTGATATAAGAGAGATATCAGCGAAGTATTGGGAGGACAAAAGTTCATGTATCCTCGGTATCAATTGGCGAAAGTGATCCATTGCGTGCTAGTAACCCAAGGTTGGGTTGAGAGGGCATGCTTAAATTATCATGTCTGACTTGAGGGAAACTTGTCCTCAGATTTATAAAAATACGTTCCAAATTGAATAAACAATGCGATAAAAGCATGCTAGAAAAATTCATTAGTCATTGCATTTTTGGTTTTCAGATACTTTTCACAAATGTGCTGGTAAGCACTCCTCGAACGAGAACTGGGACTGGATTTTAAGATGTACTTTATATCTATTTCGTAATTTGCAAACATTAAATATGTATACGTGTTTTATATTTCTGTTTCTATTGAATTTACCTTTCCAAGTAGAACCTTTTTACAGAATTTTACATAGCCTTAGAGTCATTGCTTAAATGGCTTGAGCTAAGATCTGAAATCTTGTTGTGTAGGATGGTACTATAAAGAGCCGGAGCCAGCCGGCTTAACTAGTTCAAAAGTGAAAAGTGTCTTCATCATAGCTCGTCACCGGTTAAAAAGGTGATATGTTTTTCTCCGAGGTAATCGAAAGAGATCCTTTTTCAAAACTTCTCTCAAAATTCTTCTTTAAGCGTGCAGTTTTTTCGTTTGGTTTGTGCTTATTAGGGACACACCGGTTTAGTTCGGTTTATGAGCACGAATTAAGGTTTGGTTTATTTTGGTTCGGTTTATAGTTTGCATCTGCAGTGTTGAGCAAAAATTTCTGCATACATAAACTCTGGGACTGAAACACTGAACAACTTTAAATTTTGCAGAGCTTGACCAACTTTACTTACGTGTTTGAGTTGATGAGACGGAAGAAAGTAAGGAGATATGTATAAAAAGAAGCACTGAATGAATAAAAAAATGTTTGGTACCTTTAATATGTTCAGGACATGTAGTTATCAATGGAAAGGTGATTGAAACATAGATCACAGATATATGTCTACTTCAAAATGCAGCGCCTCTGGCTTAAAGATATTCCAAATCAATTTTTTATTTTCAATTTTTAAAATAAAAATTGAATATATAATGAAAATAACTGTTATTTTCATTTTTATAATAAAAATAACTGTTGTTAATTTTTATTTTAAAAATTATTACTGTTACGATCCCTGGTTTATTCTATCTTTCGTATTTTTTGAAGAGGCGTCTGGTGCTGTTGTGAGGTTTGTATGCTCTGGTCAGCTGTTCCATCAACTGTTGGGAACATTTTTGTTAATGTTTTGTTGTCCGTAACATTGGGTATGTAGGGAATGCTTATAAATTTTTGAGATCTGTGTTTTATCTTTTGGGCTATTGTCATTTAATTTGTTTGTAATTTCGGTGATCAATCTGTTTATGAGCCTTTTCGGGGTAGTTACTTAATAAAAGGATTTTCCTGATTTTAATATAATTTGTAGGTCTGTGTTTTTTTATCAGATGTGGTGTATGCTTTTCTTATTATGTTTTTTGCTGTATTTATTTTCTGGTTTGGTGGATGATTTGAGTTGAAGTTTATTATTCTTCCAGAAGCCATGAGTTTTGTGTACCAGTTAAAAAAGTTAGAATTTCATTTTCCCTTGTTATTTCCATGTCAAGATATGCTAGTTTGTTGTGTTCTTCTCGTTCTACGGTGAATTGTTGCTTGTTAAGTGTTTCCAGAATTATGTCAACTTCTTTGTCTCTCACGATACATACGATGTGTCTACATATTTTGATAGGTGCTTTATATGAATATCCATTGTTTTAAGTTTTTCTATTGCATCGTCCAGTATTTTGTCTAAAACTATATTAGCGATTGTTGGCGACAGTGGGTTCCCCCATAGGCATCCCAAATATTGGTTATACACGGTACCATTATGTGTGAAGTGTTGTGCTCAAGTAAACAAAATTCCAGTAGTTCTTTGAATTTCCTTTTCTGGTATGTTTGTGTTGGAGCTACGTCTATCCATTGTTCCATTATGGTGCTTATAGCTAATGAGGTCGGTATGTTCGTAAATAGTGATATCACATCAAATGATACCAAGATCTCGTCATTCTCTATTTTCAGTTCCTGTAGTCTGTTCTTCAGTTGTATGGAGTTTAGTATGTTATAGTCTTCCGATACCATGTTCTTCAATAGATATCCTATGTGTTTGGCTATTTTGTAACAAGGGACGTTTGTTGATGATGCTATAGGTCTTAATGGGGTGTTTTCCTTATGTATTTTTGGTAGTCCACATATTTCTAGGGCATTTCCTCCTGAACATAATAGTTGATGTTTTTGTTTAATGTCTATGTGGTTATTTTTAAAAAGCTCATTAATCATCCTGTTATTTTTTCTAACTAATTGTGTTGTTGGGCCTGTTCTCAATGTTCTGTAGGTCGTTTTGTCTGACAGCATGATATTCATCTTCTTGTTGTAATCCTCTCTGAACATGGCTACTGTTTTGTTTCCCTTGTCTGCTTGTGTTATTATCAGATTATCTTGTGTGCTTTAAGAATCTCTTCGTATCCGTCGTATTTTTAGTATAAGTTCATCCTTTTCGCTTGTCCTATTGTTTTCTTTGTATTTCATAATTATCTGCGTTAGATTCCTTCTTGTTGATTCCTTCACTTTTTCTTCTTCGATTGTTTGATCCCCTGTTCCAGATCTGCAATTACGTGAATTGTCGAAATGTTTTTCTTTGTGATGGGTAGAGCGAATTTCGGGCCTAGTGACAGGATCCATTGGGACAGTTCTGGTATGTCTATGTTGGTTTGGTTAACAAACCAGTCTTTATTAAGGAAGTAATGTCGTATTCATTCTTTTCTTCGTTTTTCTTTTTTCTCGATATCGCTTTTTTTAATTTTTTTTTGTTGATATGTCTTTTTTCTTGTTCTGATAGTCTGTGTATTGCTTATTTTTACTTAATTTACTACTTAATTTTTGTAGTTCAGCTTCAGTTTTTTGCAGAGGAAAGTCAGGACCTAAGTCGCGCAATCGATATCCGAATGAAATTATTTTTCTTGTGCCCTCTGCTTCAGCACCTAGCTGAGGCAAATGGAGTATTTCGAACCCTTGAATCATTCAAATCAATTGTTAGTTTTTAATCAAATTTTTTACAAAGATTAACAATTAATCAATTGTTAATTGTAGAAACTGACGATTAACAATTAATTAATTGTTGAGTTATAAGGTATTGCAATTACAATTTATTAATTGTTAACTGCAGTAGGTGCGATTAACTTATTAGTCAATTAATTGTTAATCAATTAAAATATGCCCAACACTGGGTCGAAGGAACTAAGCAACCCTATGTCTCACTATTGAGACCAATACTTGAATATGGGTCGTGTGTGGTCTCCTTATTACCAAAAATATCAAGATCAACTGGAATCGGTTCAAAACACTCTTAGTTTTTTACTCTTCGAGGCTTAAACTGGGATTCCCCCATCATCTTCCTCCTTATGAGAAGAGAATACGCCTAATCCAACTGCCTTCTCTTAATAACCGCCGAACTTGCCATAGTGTTCTTTTTATACATAAACTCCTATCAGGAGATATCGACTTTATCGCTTTGTTATCATGCTAAGTCTTGCAGTCCCACAACGTGTTGCCAGAAACTTTTATCCTATTTATCTACAGCCTTAAACAAAACACTCATCACGAACCCTTCCGAAGCCTATGCTTAAACTAGAACTAAATTTGTGACCCCTAATACAATAATTAATAAGTCTCTGTTATTTAGTTTTAGGAAGATCCAAATCAACAAAATTGCATTACCATATTTTTTCATCTCCGTCTTTCGTTTGTAGAAAAAAATAATTTATTGTCATTCCTAAGTAGGCCCTCTTAATGTTAGACAGAACATTGTTAAACTATAAATAAATAAATAAAATCTTCGATCTTGTTTTGACTTGACTTTACCCCCTGTTGCCAACTGCCCCCCGCCACACCAATTTCAAACAAAAAATTCGCTCAATATTAAATTTTTTCCAAAATATATTGTACATTTATAATGTTTATAATGTTAAAGAAGTAAGAGTATAAAAAATAAGAAACAGCTTTGAATTCATGATTTAACAAAAGAAATGTCATCACGGGAGCCAAATTACTTTAAAAAAATTCAAAAACAATTTTAAGGATATTAAGAAAAATGAA